>JAODAL010008170.1:0-119878 GCA_025379985.1 Phyllomedusa bahiana | reverse complement strand
ATTATATACAAACGCAGGGGAAGCTACGCTGTGTATTGCATCTTGTTATTGGGGATGATCATAAGAAATAACAGAAATACAGTTTACATGCTAGCAAGTGCTGCATTTCTCCCGGGAGAGGAACACCTTCCCCCCGCACCTTTTTTTGAACCACAGACTGATTCCACTTTAACCAGGTACAGCACCACTGCATTCACTGCCGCTCTACTTCGCCCTTTATTCCTTAAAGCAGGGGTCAATTCCAAATTCCTGGAAAACGATATTTATGAGACTGCAAATGTAGTAGCAGCCAGTACCTGAGAGCAAAGGCGTAAGGGTGCTTTCACACGGCACGTTTTTGGTGCATTTTTTATGCTTTTTGGGGGGGGCAGAAATGCACAGCATTAAAGGGGTTGTCTACTACAAGGTTTGTTTATATGTTAAAGATTTTGCAAAGCAAGCAATTGCAATATTTGCCCTTAAACAGAGTCTTTTCCTTGAATCCCTTTTGTAGGGGCTACATAGCTCCTCAGGTCGCTAAGCTGCAAACCTGTTAGATCTCCCCCATGGGCTGCCAGTGCTGATCGCTATAGCACGACCTTCATATTTTCCCCTGTAGGCTGCCAGTGCGGTTATTAAAGCTACAGATTTTTTTATTTTCCCCTTTATAGGCTGCCTGTGCGGGGTTACTATAGCTACAGCCCTATTATTCTCTCCTGATAGGCTGAAGTGCGATCGCTATAGCTACAGACCTATTATATCCTCCTTAGGGCTGCCAGGCGGTTGCTTACAAAAGACCAGGTGTCCCACAGATCATTTGTAGCCAGTAAAAATGAATTCAAAATGAACTGAGAAAAAGGACTGGGAAGATGAAACAAATATGAGACAAAGTAGTGAACAACCCCTTTTAAATTTTTGCCCTCTGCAAAAAAAAAAAAAAAAATGCACCAGTGAAAGCACCCTTACTTAAATCTCCCAGGCCCCTGTGCAGAATCTATCAAAGGGCCCCCACCTACTACTGTCTCTATATGCGGCAAAAGGGTTTTGAGGCCCCTCAGGCGCCAGAGCCTGGCAGCGACTGTTATCCCTGTCCAACCTATAGCTACACACCTGCCTGAGAGGGCACAAAAGCCTATCTGCTACAGAAAAGGCACTGTTATTATAAATGGCACATGATATTTAGGTGCCCATATATTTGCCATTGGGGCACAGTAGCTTCAAGTTATAAGTGTGGCAGTAAGCAAAATAATTGGGCAGATTTACTATGGTTATTTCACCAGAATTCAGGTACAAGTTTCAATAATAAAAACTGGTGGATGTAACAGACCTGGGTTGTGGATCCACTGAGCCACCGCAAGCGATGGCGTAAGCCACACCAGGGAACGGAGTCTAAGTGGAACCCGGTTTTCACCAGAGCCGCCGCAAAGAGGGAGGGGACTTGCTGCGGCGGTATTCCAACAGGTCGTACCTGAAGTGACTCTTGCTTGCGATGGTAGCCAAGGAATTAGCGCAGTACAGAATCGGCAGGCAAACTCGTAGTAGTCAGGGGGACAGGGCAGGAAGGTTCGGGGCAGCGGCAGCAAAGGTTCGTGGTAGGGATACGTATGCACGAGGAGGGACTGGTTACACAGTATAGACAACCGGAACGTAGAAAGGGCTTCCTCGATTTTGGTATGGGCAACTATGGAATCGGCGAGGGCAGGAAGAGGTGGAGCGTATATATAGGGACAGTGGCTGTGTTTGCAATTATGGGCGCGCTGGCCCTTAAATTTGCGAGAGCGGCGCGCGCGTGCTCTAAGGTAGCGGGGCCGCGCGCACGGCCGCGCACACTGTCCGGAGCGCTGGATTCAGGGAGGAGGAAGACTTACTGGGACGGGGGAGGCCCTCGGGACGCGGCGTTGTCCGGTCCGGTGCGGCCCGTGTAAACGGGCCAGCGAGTGCGGACCTGCAGCCCGGACCCCGGGCTGCAGCGCACTCGTGTACAGTACCCCCACCCTTAGGTCTCCCCCTCCCATTGCCCTGTAGAAATCTCTGGAGTATGTTTCGGTCCATGATGTTCTTCCTCCGGCTCCACACGAATCTTTTCTCTGGGGTAACGAACCCCTTCCAATCATAAGAAAGTAACGTTTAACCTTGGTCTTCTTCATAGCCAGGATTTCCTTTCACGCAACAAAGGACGTACCGTGGGCATCCGCCACCGGGGCAGGGGCAGGACACTCTCCGAACCGTACCTCGTTCAAGATGACTGGCTTTTAGTGAGAAACGTGGAAGAAGTTCGGGAATACGCATCGAGGGGGGTGCGGAGCTTGAAGGCCAACGGATGATCCTCTTCAGGACTTCAAATGGGCCAAGGAAGCGGGAACCAGTTTGTAGGTCTGGAATCTTAGGGCGGAACCATTGTCTGGAGGACAACCAGACCTTATTTCCCCAGGCTTGAAGATGGGCGGGGTCCTCTGTGTCTATCGAGCCTGGAGTTCATCCGAGCAGAGGCCCGGAGCAAGGATTGCCTGCGTGTTGTCCCACACTGAGTCCAGCGTCACGGACAGGAGTCCACCGCAGAACGTCCGAGACGATGCCAGCTGGGGACGGGGCGGGCTGGGGGATGTATCCTTTACTACCACGAAAAATTGGGAGAGGAAGCGCCCGTTAGATCGGTAGTCCATGAAATTGTGGGCGTTTTCGGCCCAGCGGCAACAAGCCATGACCCAACTCGTCTTGTGGGCTGTAGACGAAAATTACGTAGGTAGTTCTCTAAGATCTGTTAGTTTCATTTCTACCTGCCCGTCGACTGCGGGTGGTAAGCTGGAGGAGAAGTCCATATTGCACTTTGAGCTGAGAAACAGGAGAGACCGCCAAAACCGGGAGACGAATTGACTCCGCGATTCGGACACAATGTGTCGAGGGAAGGCCATGCAGGCGTGAAGACATGTTGGGGAAGAGAGGGTTGCCAAACGTGGTGCAGACGGAAGTCCAGGCAATGGTACATTAATGCGCCATTCTTAGAGAAGCGTTACGCATGACCAAATGACAGTATTGCCCGCCGACGGCGGAAGATCCGTGTTAAAGTCCATGGCATTCTGGGACCATGGACGATCCGGAACGGGCAAAGGAAGGAAGCATATATGTGGCTTGAGGTGCGGCGGTCTTGTTGCGACCACACGAAGAGCACGAGAGGCCATCAAAGTCTTTCACATCCTTGATTAGGCTCGGGCCACCTGTTAGTACGCCCAATGAACTGCGCCGTTCTTCCGGACTCCCGGTTGACCGGCTACCCGAGAGCAATGACCCATCTCAGGATTCTTCTCCGAAGGGATGGCGCACATAGGACCTGCCCGGAGGGGTACCTGCCGTAAATCTACTGGAGCCACGGTGATCAGACGGTTGGAGGAATGTTTAGGAATGATGTGGGCAGGTGGAGGGAGTATCCCAAGCACGTCCGGACGCCCGAGACAGAGCATCCGGCTTTGACCGTTCTTCTCGGCTGGGCGGAAATGGATCGTGAAATTTGAAGCGAGAGAGAAGAGAGCCCAACGAGCCTGACGGGGATTAAGGAGCCATGAGCCGACTTGAAACGGTACACAAGGTTTCTTGTGGTCAGAAGTAGATTGTCACTGGATGTCGGGTCCTTTCAAGAAGATGACGGCCACTCCTCAAGCGCCAATTTTATGGCCAACAGCTCACGTTCACCAATAGTGTTAGTTCTTCTCGCAGGAGAGAATGTTCTCGAGAAGAACCAACATGTGACCAACTTTGCCCTGGAGTCCCTCTGAGAGAGCTCACCGCCCCTCTCCCGCGGAGGATGCGTCCACCTCCAGAAAAAACTCGGATTCTCTACATGCGGCACGGAGGACAATTCTGGAGCCTGAAGCAAAGGCCGCCTTGAGCGGGAGAAGGCATCTTCGGCCGCTGGTGGCCACAACCTCGGTGTTGCCAGTCTTTTAATAAGGGCCACAATGGGTGCACTAGCGTCGTAATGTTTTTGAGTGTGGGAATAATCTGACGGTAATAATTGCAAAGCCGAGGAACCGTTGAATAGCCGAAAGGCCTGTTGGAGAGGCCTCTGCAGGCGGCTGAATGCTTGGCAGGATCCCATTTGCATTCCCTTGGCAGAAAAGATACAATTTATCGAGGAAGGGCAGGCTGGAACTGGTGAAATTGGCAATTTCTCAGTTTGGCGAAAGAGGCGATTCACCCCTGAAGGCGATAAGGACCTGGCGCACATGAAAGACGGTGGGACTCGGAAGATCAGGAGAAAAAAATCAATATGTCGTTCCAGATAAACGACACGCATACATATAAGAGGTCCCTGAGATGTCGTTATCGAACTTGGAACACGCGTGCGGGGGCGTTACAAAGACCGGAAGGCATAACTAGGTCTCGAAATGCCCATCCGCGTGTTGAATTCCGTCTTCCCACTCGTCGCCCCCTCTCGGTCCGGATAAGGTTATAGGCCCACGTAAGTCCAGTTTGGTGAAGATCCTAGCTCCCCGAAGGCGGTCGGAAGTGCTCCGAGTTCATGCGGCAGTGTGGTAGCGGTTTTTCTCACCGTAATCTTATATCAGACCGCGAATAGTCGATGCTGGGTCGAAGTGAACCATCCCTCTTTCCACATAGAAGATGCCAGCTCAGCTGGGTGAAGAGGACTTGACGGATAAAGCTTTCTTGAGGTTCTACTGTATGTAGTCTGACCATGGCCTTAGGTCTGGGGACCGACAGAGGGTAGGACTCTACCCAGGAGGGGTTGTGCCAAGGCAACAGGTCTATTAGGGCAATCGTAGGACCGGTGAGGTGGTAATGGAGTCTGCATGTTTTTCGGAGGAGAAACGTCAGGAGTGGTCTTGATACTCTGCGCGGTACCGCCAGGCATCGGCTTCATGGCGCAGGCGGAGGAGGTGGGACGCCACCGGGCGTGGAGCGGGACAGACACGATGCTGGCAGTTTGTCACCCATCGTGTATTCGCCCGTCTTCCAGACCAAGAATCGGGGCGTGCATTGCAGCCAGGGTAACCCAACAGGATAGCATGACGAAGAACGCGGGGTAATACGTAGAACACGATTCTCATATGCCATGGAGTGCCCTACATGCTTAGTAAAGGGCTTCCGTACGGTACTGGATAGTTATCGCGCAGGGACTCCCACTCACGATGAGAACGCCCAGAGGCTTAAGAGTCGTACTCGGTAGGAAGGCCGAAGCTTCGACACCGGGCCGGCATCCATAAAATTTCTGCCGAGCCGGAGAGTCCAAGAAGGCGGGAAGCTTGAAAACATCACTCCAGCACTAGAAGAAATCTGCACACGGCATGGTCAGACGTGGAGAGGAAACTGTGCACACCCAGGGTAACGCATATCCCACGGACCCTAGGTGGCGAGCGTTTCCCTGGCGCGGGCGATAGCGGCAGTCCCTCAGATGTGTTCAGGACTAGCACAGTACAGGCATAGGTTTTTCAGTGCGGAGTCGGGCCACGCTTCTTGTACTGAGAGAAATGCACGGTCGACCTTGCATGGGTCCTCGCTTGGGATGCTGAGGGTGCGGGTTACGAGGTTTCTGGAATACCGAGCCAAACGGGGAAGGACGGAGGACGAGCAGAGTCGCGTTCCTGGCGGAGATCTTAGTCTCTCTTACAGGATAACGCACATCAATCCGCGTGAAGGTGGATCAATCCAGACAAGGATAGCCGGTAGATCCCTTGCGGCCAGGGCTATCCTTTACCCGGCTAGAGAGGCCATTCTTGAAAGTTGGCAAAAGAGGGCGGCACTCATTCCAGGCAGCTCGAGGCAAAGGTACCGGTATTGGATGCGCGTTATCACCAACCCGAGGATTCTCACTTGGCGTAAATTCAGGAGTGCGGTCTCCGTGACGAGGCCCGTGCCGGCTTTCCTCAAAGAGCGCAGCGGAACTTTGAAGAAGGCCTGCAGGTCGCCCACAGAGGATCTCCCCTGTCCAGAGGGGGGTTTGCCCATGCCAGAGCCTTCCGGAGAGCAGACTGAGGACCAAACGCCAACTTTTGCGCGTTCGGACTGGGAACTGTAGGCCATTAGCTCCTCGTGCATCGGCACTGAGTAATAAAACCCCCTACATAGCCTTCGGGTCTCCCTCGAACTTGAGGGGAAAGCGAAAGCCGGGCTTAGGCCTGGGGCGGGGGCCCCCCCCCAGGGCGGTTGGAAGCTACGGCAGGTGCTGGGAATGGCGGTGGAAGACGGTGGAGACTGCGTTGGGAGGAGACGAGTTGTCTGCATCTGGTCGTCAGCTGATCCAAGTGCTGTGCCTGCTGCGTTCATGCTGCTGGGACTGCTGGGCAAACGCACGGACGTCAGGTCTTCCAGGATAGGTAACGGAACCTTGGCGGATCCATGGCCGTTTCAACTGTAACAGACCTGGGTTGTGGATCCACTGAGCCACCGCAAGCGTAGGCGTAAGCACACCAGGGAACGGAGTCCTAACTGGAACACGGGGTTTTCACCTGAGCCTCCGCGCAATAAGGGGATGGACTTGCTGCGGCGGAATTCCACCAGGTCGCTACCCGTGATGTGGACTTGCACATGCGATGGTAGCCAAGGAATAGCGCCCGTACCAGAATCGGCAGGTACTCGTGTCAGGGACGGGCAGGGAGGTCGGGGCAGCGGCAGCAAAGGTTCGTGGTGGAGAACGTAAGCCGGAGGGAACTGCGTCACTGTATAGACAACGGAAGTAGAAAGGGACTTCCTCGCATAGGTAATGGGCATTTGGAATCGGGAGGGCCAGGAAGAGGTGGAGCGAATAATATATAGGACAGTGGCAGGTGGTTTGCAATTATGGGCGCGCGCTGGCCCTTAAATTTGCCGAGAAGCCGGCTGCGCGCGTGCCATAAGGAGCGGGGCGCGCGCACCGGCCGCGAAGCCACAGTCCGAGAGCGCGGTCTGGTGAGGAGGAAAGACTTACTGGGACGGGGGAGCCCACGGGACGCGGCGTTGTCGTGACAGTGGACATGTCTTGTGCCCCCTTTTATTATGGGTTTTAGACAATTAGGCGTCTCACTAGATAGGGGGAGTGGCTTAGTGGGTATAGGTGTGGCTTAGCAGAAAGGGTGTGGCTTAAGGTGCAAGGTCATGTGCCCACATTTAGGCATAAACTTATTCAGCGCTGGGCCTCATTTATGAAAACTACTAGTAAGACTGTCATTGTTGCCCATAGCAACCAATCAGAGCTCATAGCAACCAATGAGACCCCATAGCAACCAATCAGAGCTCATAGCAACCCATTAGAGCTCATAGCAACCAATCACACCTCATAGCAACCAATCAGAGCAATGCTCATTTCTTATACTACTCTGAACACCTGAATGCTGAGCTCTGATTGGTTGCTATGGGTAACAAAGACAATCTGAGAATGAGACAGTTTCGCTAAATGAGACTCAATAGGCCTCATTTATAAAAAATAAAAAAAACTGCCTCTCAGTAGCACTTTCTTTGTTGCCCATAGCAACCAATCATAGCGCAGCTTTCATTTCATATACTGCTTTGGAAAAAATAAAAGCTGAGCTCTGATTGGTTGTTATGAGCTGTGATTGGTTGTTATGAGCTGTGATTGGTTGTTGTGAGCTGTGATTGGTTGCTATAGGCAACAAAAACAATCTGAGTGAGGCTCAAGAGGCCTCATTTATAAAAACTCTGTCAGTAGGACTATCTGTTGCCCATAGCAACCAATCAGAGCTCATAGCAACCAATTAGAACTCAGCTTTCATAGTGCTTTGGAAAAATGAAAGCTGAGCTCTGATTGGTTGCTATGGACTGTGATGGTTGCTACGGGCAGTCTTATAACTAGATAGTTTTGATACATGAGGAAAATTTATTAAAATGGGCATTAAATGAAAGTGCGCTGGAGTAAGATGAGAAATGTATTAAGCCTGTAACTGTATGTGCATCCGGCGGATGCACATATAGTTAGTCCCAGCGCCGCTGCCATCGCCAAGGTCCTAAGCCGATAGTTAGCGTTATGTATCGGCTTTGGAACCTAACGTATCGGCGGCGGATGGCGGCGGCGCCGGGGACAATCGCATAGAGGTCAATTCTAAATAGCTTTAAAGCAGAGTAGAATGCACCAGAATATATGGACCTGTTCTTCTGCCGTTCATACAGGCGCTTGCATCTGTGTTATAATCCTTGATGCTAAGTCTATTCTGTGCAGATAGTAAAAAAGTGGGAAAAAAAAAAAAAAAGGAAAAAAAAAAAAAAAGACTCAAGAATTCCTGACAAGCTAAGGCCTTGCTACTGATTATATAAAATTGCTTGTCAGTGAATAAGAAACTCCATAGTTTCTATTCAACTGGACATGCTATTCTACGTCTTATTTCTAGCCGCTGTGATGTGTTTGGAATCACTGATAATACTATAATAACAGGATTTAGGGTAGATGCTGTATTGGTTTCATTCTTTTATATTATTTAATTTAATATTAAGATTAAATGATATAATTTTAGAGCAATGTTATAGTATAATTTGTTTTGGGGGGATATTATTACATTTAATATTCATTTTATATTATATAATTTTATATTTATTTTCTTATAACTGTATGTTTTTATTAATAATTTTTCAAAATGAAACATAGAAAACATCTTGACATTTGACGTATTGTGAAACAACCACATACAAAAGAACATTCCTTGTATTAGAATACATCCTGAGAAGGCGAGTAGAAACAGCTTTTCCAAATCAAAACTTCCTGATATGCACTACCATACAATAATATACCCAGGAATCGATAAACATTGCAAACTCACGGTCATCAGGGGGGAGTTATCGCAATTATACAAGACACGGACAACACCACATGAGGAGATAACACGAAAGGAAGGGGTGGAGAGGGAAAGGGGAGGACGGCAAGATGTTGCCATAAGTATCCAGCTCACAAAGGGTAGGTCATGGAGAACGCATCCCAATCCGACCATACTTTATCGAATAGATTTATCCTATTATTCAGGGTTGCCGATAAATATTCCATTCGGCGTACTTTTCTAACTCGCTGGTTTAGTTCAGCGATTGAGGGTGGGGTAGTCTGCCTCCACATCCCCGAAATCAAACACCTTGCGGCAGTAAGAACATGCCTCATCAGGACACCTTTGGGCTTAGACAGGCCCGGCACCGGACTATTAAGCAAATAGGTGAGTGGGTCTATGGGTATCCTCACACCAAGGAGGTCAGCGAGGAAGTCTCGCACATGAGCCCAAAAAGGAGAAAGGATCGGGCAGTCCCAAAAGATATGTGGGAGCGTGCCTACTGCTTGGTTACACCAGCAGCATGAGTTTGGAATCTGTGGGTTCCATTTGTGTAGTATATTTATTTTATAGTATTTCATTTTATATAGTTTGATAATTATTCTAAATTTGTTTGTATTATTTTAGAGGTGTAAGTTAAGAAGTTAAGTTGATATTTTTTAGCCTCCATGGCAAATCTAGCTCCAAAGCGACTACTCAGGCTCAGGTAAACCACCTGTAACTTGGTCTGCCTGTTCCAGGAGTAATGCGCCCAGTTTTGGCGTCAAACATTCAAAAATGTGTAGAATCATACGGTTGTGTTGCAACACCCCTAGAATGCCCCCACATCTTGGGCACATTACAAAGTGGTGCTGGCACCGCAAAATGCGCCCTGTTCATAGATCTAGAGAACAAGACTGCGTCAGTTTTTTGGGCAGAAAGGACACCAGAATACTAGCGCAGACGGGTTCATACATGTTGCCCAAAATGCATCTAAAAGCATGAGCCACTGTAATATATTTGGCAGAGGCAATAAGTAATAGGATCCGGCGTATTATATTAGCGATGAAGTGATAACATCGTCAAGACCCCTAATGGGACAAAAATATGTTAAAAATTTCAAATAAAAATAATACAAAAAAAAATCCCCTCTCCCCTCTAAAAAAATCACCTTTTCCATTCACTCATTTTCCTAATTTGTGGAAAAATAAATGTATGGTAAATGCTTTAAAATACATAAAGAAATAAAAAAAAAACAATGGCAGAATTGTGTTTTTAGATCGACCTGTCTCTGAAAGAAAATTAATAAAAATTGATCAAAAAGATATATATACTTTAGCATGGAACTGATGAAAACTACAGTTCACCCTGCAAAAAACTAGCTCCATGCAGATGTGTTACAAAAATTATTATTGTTTTTTAAAGTGCTTTTAAGCAAAAGTAAAATAAAAAGTAACGTAAAAACTATATAAAATTTGGTATATGGGTGTCACATCTACAAATAAAATAAAGCTAACTTAATTTATTCTATACCACATGGTGAATGCCATAAAACCTAAAGAAAAAAAAATGAAAAAAATTGCAGAATTGCTGTTTTTCTTCTCCTTCTCCCACATGTGCACAAAAAATAATAAAAGTTTTTTTAATATAATATCGTATTTGTACCTACAAAACAAATACAACTCCACCTGCGGAAAGTAAGCCCTTCTCTGGTTAGGTCAACAAAAATTTTTAAAAGTTGTGCAATAAAAAATTTGATCGGTCCTGAAGGTCCAAAATAGTAGTGTCCTTAAGAGAGTTTTCTCATTGCAAACATTGATTACATATCGATAGGATATGTCATCAATGTCAGATAGGTGCGGATCCCACCACTGGGACCTAAACTTATTTCAAGAGCGGGCCCACAAAACTCCCAGATGTGAATGGAGAAGTGGCCGGGCTTGCGTGATTACTCTCTATACATTTCAATGGGAGCTCCGAGTACTGGTGAGCGGTTGCACTCCCCTGTACGTGGGAACTCCCATTGAAATGAATGGAGAGTAACTGCTCATCCGCAGCCACTTCTCCATCAGAATGTGGAATTTTGAGGACCTGCTCTGCAGATAGGTGCAGGTTTCAGAAGTGGGATCCGTACCTATATAACATTGATGTCATATCCTATCAATATGTCAACAATATTTGGAATGGGAAAACCCTTTTACAGGGTTACTTGGCAGCACGATGTATAATAATAGTTCTGGAGTACCGAGATGTAATTTATATTAGTACGGGGTACTTGGTTTAGGAATACTGAGACACACTGGTGTAGAGGAGGCTCCTTCTAGTTTTTGGTTATTATGGTTTTGGTTCAGAGGTAAGATATATATATATATATATATATATATATATATGAAAGATTTTAGCCCATAAACCAGAGCTCATTTTATTTGGTGTATTGCTCTTTATACTATCCATATCATACTCTCTGTAATTTAGATAGGTATTCATAGATGACATAATGCATCATGTGTTGGTATTCAGGAAGAAGGGGAGGATCTCTAACTTTTTGCAAATGCCTTTTGTACAGGATGGACAAACATTCATTGACTCTAGAGCTCAGAGGGGATCTGGAGTATTGCACGGTGAGGATACTACTTATCTTACACCATGCTGCAGCTGCAAGGAAGTGGTAAGTAGCGACCTGACAGCAGTCACTGAGACGCCACAGGCTGCCGGCACTGATTTACAGTGTACAGCCCAAGGTTTCCTAGGTTATAGTGATGGGGATCATGCAGATCAATATGATGCCAAATTGACTTTATGGGCGACATGTATGAATTCGAATGCGTACTTTTTTTTACTTGGCGCCGACAATCCAGTTCTAAATAGATATAGAAGAGTGTAGAATACGACAGTATGAAAATTTTTGGCGCATTACATAGAGTTTAATGCGCCAAACTTTGTATGGGCATAGAGTGTAAATGCGCCAAACATGCGCATTAAGCTCTATGTAATGCGCCAAAAATCTGTCGTATTCTACACTCTCAGAATCTCATAATACGACCATTGAAACATTAAGAGGGTGACATGTATAAATTCGAATGCGTATTTTTTTTTTTTTTACTTGATGCCGACACCACAGTTCTAAATAGATATAAAAAGAGTGTAGAATACTACACATTTTTGGCGCATTACATAGAACTTAGTGCGCCAATTTTGGGCGCATTACACTCTATTCCCCATACAAAGTTTGCCGCATTAAGCTCTAATGTAATGCCCCAAAAAATCTATCGTATTCTACACTCTTCTATATCTATTTAGAACTGTGGTGTCGGCGCCAAGTAAACAAAAAGTACGCATTCGAATTCATACATGTCGCCCTATGTGTCTGATATTTTAAAGCCCAAATTTGCTATATTTTTATATCACTTACAGCTACAAAATTCAATTTCAAATTATGTTCTTGTAAAATTATATTATATTATGAATGTGAACAATGATTATTCTGTATCCTTTGTGATATGACTGGGGCTCTCCAATGGCAGAATTCTTAGATATGATGTTTAGAACTCTTAATCTACTATATTGGGGAGGTTCAGATGATGTTTAGAACTCTTAATCCTTTATACTGGGGAGGCTCAGATGACGGGTCACTCATATATTGCAAATTAAAATCATGGTTGCCAAGTCAGGGAGGTTACTTAATGAATACTGACGCCTCTCATTTGGGACATTTGGGGTGTAGATAGAGGGGGTAAAGAGGTGACTGTCACGCCCGGTGTTCCATCAGGTTAGTAAGAGCAGTTCTTTTGTCAGAGATCCTGAACAAATTTTATTTAAAAAAAGGGTCGCTAATGCCGTGCAAGATAGGAACTAGTAATGGGTGGGAGACCCAGATGCTTCAGCTGTATTGGATCTTGAAATTACTTTTAGTAATGGGCCATACTACCTGAGAGACCTAAAGACTCTTCTGACACTTAAGAAGACACTAACACTATAAATCGCAAAAGTGGGGGACCTGCTTTGGGGCTCCTCTGGGCACAGAACCTGAATGGAGTTTCAATTCCTAGCTCCCGTCTGCTTCACCTGTATCCTGTATGATGTTTTAGTTTCTGAATCTAGAAAAAAGACCGGAACATAAGGTTAACTTTCACTCGCTTTTACAGATAGGACAAGAATGTTCATAGCAAAGATATAACTAGGTGATTTTAGGTGTTACTTGACACCAGCACACTCCTACTCACCCACCACATAAGGTCCTAGTGCCAAAGTCATATTTTCATGACTTGGGTATATTTTCCACCTTGTTTGCTAACACTACAGCACCCATAGATGCAGATTGTCGCTAGCTATTTAGAGGGACAAGCTCTGGGACCCCTTGTACCACATAGCTGCCTGGGATGACTCTGTAATACATATGCCCTAGTAAAACAATGTTGTTCATACTAAGATACCTTCTTTAGACCTCTTATGTGCAACCTTTAAGCTTCCCTCTTAGTATTGAGGTCTTCATTGGATACATCCTGAAGGAGTAGATCTCAAGGTGGGAATTCACATTAGAAAGAAGTAGGTTAATGGTCAAACAAGCATTAATTGAACAATTATATGGTAAACGATCCTTCAACAGGTGTATCCGCATACATTTCAGCCAAAATAGTCAAACATAATCAATGACACTGGGTAAGGAACATTCCTGGACGAAGCTCTTTACTAAAGTAAAGATTTTTCATCCAACTTTTAGATGAAAATTTCAGGTGTTACTTGATGTCACCACACTCCTACGCATCCACCACAGAAGGTCCTCGTGTCCAAATCCTATTTTCATGGTTGGTATATTTCCCATCTTGTTTAGTAACATTACAGCACTCGTGGAGATAGGATCTCTCTTGCCATTTAAAGGGACAAAAAGGACTCATTTTACTCCATAGCAAGTATGAGATGACTCTACGGTCCATATGCCCAAGTAAGATAATGTTGGCCCTAGTAAGATACATTCTTCAGACATCTTATGTGCAACCTTTCATCTTCCCTCTTAATACTGAGGTATTCATTGGATACATCCTAATGGACTGAATCTTAAGGTGGCCATACACTTTAGACAGAAGTAGGTTGATCTCTTCAATGATGGATCCATACACATTTTAGTCTCTGTTGGCCATTATAGTTATACATGATCAATGACTCTGGGTGATGAGCGCTCCCGGACTGAAGCTCTTTACAGAAGGAAAGATCTTAAATCCAACTATTGAACAAAAATTACAGTCACGACTAACGTCTTTATCAATTGAAAACAATGTGTAATTTATTGGTCAAGACAATCACGGTTATTTACACTCACGGTAAATTTGTTTCTAGTCCACTTTATCCATTTTAAGACTTTTTTGTCTATTGTGAATATGTCCCTTTTATCATTCTGTTATAAATGGACTGATAGGAGAAAACTTGTCTTGCATCTTGCTAGTGACTTTTGGAAGTTTTTCTGCTTCTAATTTATCGACTTTTCTATATTTTTCATCTATTTATTTAATATTCATTTATTTTGTTATTCCCTAATTTGACTCTCTTTTTATCTCCATTTTCTTCTGTTCAATAGACCCACTAATTTGTCATTATTTCTCTGCCCTTTTCAATTTTGCAGTAAGATCCTTTCTTTTGCAGTATGTTTGGCCACTAGGGGCAACATGTATGTACGGGGCTCCCCTGTGCACTCGAAGTATGAGCAGACGCACTCCAAAATTATGCGCATTACAAAGTGCCATAGGCGCTTTATAATGCGCCTAAGATGCGGGGGCATTTTGGAGGCGTGTCGCACTACAACCAAAGTATTCTACATATTTATGACTTCAGTACGGCAAAACCAGGCGCATTACTGCTGGAACAGGTAGACCAATTTAAATGTGGTTTACCTGAGCCTGATTTGTCACTTTGTAGCTAGAAAGCACTCAATTTATGACCTGCAGTAGAACAGGTTCATAGATTCAGGCACATTCTACACTACAAATGCTCGCAAAAAAAATGGAGCCTGGGCGATAAAAATCATACATGTCACCCTAGATGTCAGCACTTGGATAACCATGATAAAATAAAACAAATTACAGAAATTAAACCTATTTTTTTCCACTAACATACAGTGGAAAATACATGTCCATTTCTGATAATACTCTTCATTTACCACACAAAACAGATCATATGTTACCTGTTCTGCACATGTACTATATGATCACCATGTTCTAAAACTCAGTGACGTAAAAAAAGCTGAAAGGGACTTTTTAAAACTCTTGAGAAATGCAAAGCTGAAACTAAACCTTTGTTTCTCACTTGTAAACTCCTGACCGAGAGTATCTGGTGAACGGAAAAAAGTGACATTTTAAAAAATAAAAGTGAGGAAGTTGGTTTATGGTCAGAAGTTTTTTAATGCGAGCATCTTAGTGAGCGACAACATTAACTGCTTTCCTATCTATTCTACAGCAGGAGAAATGAGTCACTTTTTAAAATCTTCACTAATGCCTAATGGGCTGTGGTATTCACAATGCCGTATCCAGATTATAGGAGCGGTATATTTCTTAAGATAATTTACTTTGCCTATTATATTTCAACCTAAAGTAAATGTCGGATCCTCGTAGTATTTGGAGTTCCATTTTTCTCCTACAGAGCACCAAAATCTTAGTTAAAAGGGAACCAATCACTACATTTTGGACCACTAGCATGTCCCTATTTGCTTTAAGATGCACCAGGTAGTCATCTCCACCAGCTCCAATGCATCCAGAGATAAAACTCAATAAACTTAGATGTACTGTCACTTGCATCATTAAAGCAAAGAGCTGCAGGAAACTAGTCCCAGACATGTAAGCTACTGAAAAAAAACATCGGAGCTGGAGAAGAATGTTTATAGGCAGCTTTCAGATACTAAGCCTTATCTGCATAAACTAATGGTTTGGAGACCAAATCTAGTGACTGCTTCCCTTTAAGTGGTCAAATTCTAGCTAGCTGCAGCCACTACTAGAGAGAGCTTACTGCATGTGGTATATACATTGAACTCTATAATGCAGTATATATGAGAGCCTGTGATAGTGCTATCAGACAGCTGAAATTTTACAGTTTAAAGGGGTTGTCTCACTATGTTGATTCATCTTACCTCAGTCCTGTTTTCTCAGTTTCATTTTTGATTTCAGGGGCAGGTTTACTGGTTTTACTGGCTTCTACTGGCCTGCAGTGATGAACTTCTCAGGACACCAGGTCTGTAGCTATAGCGACTAGCACTGGCAACCTATCAGGAGAGATCGAACAGGTCTGTAGCTATAGCGACCAGTGCTGGCAGCCTATCAGGAGAGATTGAACAGGTCTGTAGCTATAGCAACCTGAGGAGCTGATGCAGCCCATTAAAGAGGGGATATCTAGGAATAAGTAGGATGCTGTTAATGGACACGTACTGCAAAGTGACTTGTGTTTGCAAGATCTTTAACATAAAAAGCAATCCTTGTAGTGAGACAACCTCCTTAAGGGGAACTTGTCAGGTTGTTCATGCTGAGTGCAATAAAAGTTTCCACCGGTCTGTCACTCGTTCCACAGCTCACAGCAGACTCATGTGCTAAATCTGGCAGGGAGCAGCCCGTGCTGCCAGAGAGGAGTCCATAACGTTCTTGGGTGGTTGACTGCCCAGCCTGTGACTGATTGACAATTTCCTACCTATGCATAGCAATGTCAATCAGCAACACTCATTTATCAAGTTCTCTAAAACATAGAAAGTTATGGCATGATTGAAAGACAGCTTAAAACAGTGTGTCTGTCAATAACTTATATCCACACAACGGATTCTGACTGAATTTAATGCTGAATCCGCCTTCAATTCCAAGTCCAAATCTGCTGTGTAGATTTTCAGCCCAAACTGATAGCAATCTGCATCCCATTGATTTCAATGAATCCTCCCACGGAAGTCAATGGGAAACCGAAAATCAACATTGAATCCGCATCAAACTATTTGGATACTGATTGGATGTGGATTGGAGGTTAATTTGACGCAGATCCGCCTGCAATCAGTATCCAATCCGTGACCAAAATCAATAAACCATTCTTATTACTGGCCCCATGACACCTGCAGAAACCCGTGCAACACCTTTGTCACATTTATCGGTTTCTTAGAGTGGGACGTTCTAACTATATATTCATGTAACTTACAAGAATTGTCATGACTTGAGCATGTCCGGTGCAGCACCCACATGATATGAAGGTGCCACAATACTCATGTGTTTACAAAAACTCTACTGATAAGAAATGACTGTATTCCTGATGATGCTAAGAAACAATGCCTGCGTGGCTTCACGATGCTGATGAAGGAAGCATGCTATGGGTGACTACTGCATCTCAGCAGAATACTATGTCTTATTTTTCAGAACTATCTCATGATACCAGTAACAGCAGTGGTCAGGGGTAATATGGGAATAACAAAACATCCACCACGTTCATAAGCACTAAGCTAGGTTTAAGTCTCACTTTATGTTTTAAAAAAAATTGCCTCCATCACGGACACTTGGACTGATAAATAATAATAATTATGCTTATTATACCTTTGCAATATATCATATAATAGATCCATATATAATCAAATTATACTATTAGAGACTGAAAACATATAACATTCCTTTGACTCAATAATAACCCCATACATTGACACAGTAATACTCACATAGTCACTGACTACTACAACAATGCAGAGACTGAATAATACTACCGCACAATCATTGAACACTACCACCATACAGTGAATAAATAATACAACTATAATGTGAGTGAATAAAAGACCATACAGTAATCAATAATACAACTGTGCAGTGAGTGAAAAACAGCACCATACAGTGTATAAATAATACAACTACAGTAGGACTAAATAATACCACCATATAGTAATCACTGGGTAGTGATTGAATAATATCACCATACAGTGATTGAATAATATCACCATATAGTGACTGAATAACACTGCCATATAGTTAATAAATATCACAGGGCATTATGGGAAAGGAGCTGATTAGCTCAAGCGCCCTCTTTTTGGATTTAACAAATCCTCAATTTGCTTTTGACCCACTGAGTATTCAGAAAGCAAAAGGGATATTAGCCAAGCCAGGCGGGCTGGCTGGGAGGGAGGGAATGAGTTAATAGAAGTTAATATAGTTAATAAAATAATACAACCATAGTGTGACTAAATAATACCACCATATAGTAATCAATAAAAAAACACTGTGTATTGATTGAATAATATCACCATATAGTGACTGAATAACACGGCCATAAAGTGAATAAAATAATACAACCATAGTGTAAGTGAACCATACCATGATAGTAACTGAATAATATCACCAAATAGTGATTGAATAACACTGCCATATAGTGAATAAAATAATACAACCATAGTGTAAGTGAACAATACCACAATATAATAATGAATAATACCTCTGTGCTGTGGCTAAAAATACCACAATACAGCAAATGAATATTAGGCTAGGTCTACACGGCATGGGAGAATAAACTCACTGAAAACCAAATCCTTAAAACGTTCATAAAACCCAATTTTTTGGCGCGTTTCGCATTTTTTTTTTTTTACACGCTTTTTTTGCAGAAATGCAAAGCATTATAATTGCTATGAATTTCTGCCAAAAAAATGCACCGAAAAACATCTGGCGCTTTACATAGACTCCAATAGTAAATTTTCTGCACTGCTCTGTCGTTTTTTACAAAATGTTTCAAAAAACGACCAACAACAAAAGCAGGCAGAAAAAAAAACGTTCTGTGAAGACAACAGGACCACTGTTTTTACTATAGAAGTCTATGGGACATTTTTACAGGCGTCTTTTCAGCGTTTTTATAAAACGAAAAACGCTGAAAAATCAATTGTTTTTGAGTGCAGTGGAGACATAGCCTTAGGGTCAATGCACACAGCATCGGACAAAAAACGCCCAAAAGTCCGATGCACGACCGCGGTTTTTGTCACATTTTGCTCAAAAACCGCGTATGGTTCTCGTTTTTTGCCGTCACCCATACAATTGATTGTATGAGAAAATGACAAAAAATCTCAAAGCGCCGGCGTCTTATACAACATGCTGTATAATACGCCGGCGCCAGGAAACAAGTAGAGAAAAAACAACCTGTGGAGACTACAGGTCGTTTTTCCTCCTAAAGTCTATGGGCTGCCTGAACGATCGTATTTTTTGCAGTTTTAGAATCCTAAAACCGCCAAAAATACGATCGTTTTTCTGTGCAGTGGAGACATAGCCTAATACAGTAACTGAGTATTATGACCATACAGTGACTGAATAATACTGCTATATACTAACTATAGGTTTTGCTGTGCACACATCTATGGCTCCTTTGTTTATAGCACATCAACACCTCTAGCAAAATGTCAAATATAGCGCCCCATAAGGCTATGTTCACACGGCGTAATTGCGGGGCGTACAGTACGCCGGGTGTTTGGGAGTCGCGCTGACCGGTGCGTACTCCCGCGACGCGGGGAGGCCGGCCTATAGGCATGCATTACTCATGTCACTTATCTCCCCGGGCGTACAATACGATCGAATTGTACACACGGGGAGAGGAGGCGTAATCCATAGTTCTCTATGAGAACTATGGATTACTGTAATTTCAGCGCGCACCTCACTCGAATTAGAGCGCAAATACGACGCAAAATGCGCGCTGAAATTACCCCGTGTGAACATACCCTGACACACTGTATCCTTAGCAATGTCATGTCTACTTAAACAGTCCATGCAAGAGGCTATATCCAATAGTCAGGAGACTGTCACAACCATAGTGCAGCCGTCCGCAGTCCTTACCGCATACATGCCAACTCTCCCGCTTTTGGCGGGGGGGTCCCGCTAATTGGGGTCCCCCCGCCCTCCCGGCAGAGTTGGCATTCCTCCCGCCGCCAACAGGCGGCGGGGGTTCTTTAAATTACCGCGGCGCAAGAGTAGCGCGTGTGCCCGTAGCGCTAAAATTGCGCCGCCGGGCCGCTCCTACAGGCGGGTGAAGCGCCGGCCGCGGCCGCTTCACCCGCCCGGAGTCTCGCTGTGCAGGAGGAGGCAGGAGGGATCGTTCCCTCCTCCCTTCTCCCCCTGTATGTACAGCGCCGGTGTGCGCCGTACATACAGGTCAGCGGCGCAGGGGGAGTGACGCGCCTCTGCACTCACTTCCCCTGCATCGCTGAGGAGATCAGATATGTCCGAAGCTGCAGGAGCTTGGTGAGGTAAGTGGATTTTATTATTTTATTTTTTATTAGCTACATGGGGGCTCTACCTGGCTACTAAAGGGGGCAACTACCTACCTGGCTTCTAAAGGGGGCAACTACCTACCTGGCTACTAAAGGGGCAAATACCTACCTGGCTACTAAAGGGGGCACTACCTGGCTACTAAAGGGGGCAACTACCTACCTGGCTACTAAAGGGGGCAACTACCTACCTGGCTTCTAAAGGGGGCAACTACCTACCTGGCTACTAATGGGGGCACTACCTGGCTACTAACGGGGGCAACTACCTACCTGGCTACTAAAGGGGGCACTACCTGACTTCTAAAGGGGGCAACTACCTGACTACAAAGGGGGCAACTACCTGGCTTCTAAAGGGGGCAACTGCCTGACTACAAAGGGGCAACTACCTGGCTACAAGGGGGCATCTACCTGCCAGTAAGGGGCACTACCTGCTTATGGGGGGCTACTACCTGGCTATAAGGGCATCTACCTGGCTTTCTTCCAAAGCCATTATGCAGTTAGGCAGAGTGGGTGTGGCTTTTTGAAGGGGCATGTCACACCAAAAAGATGGGCGCCGCCCTCTTTAGTCTCCTGCTTTTCCATTCTCAAAAGTTGGCAACTATGCCTTACCGTAGGAAGCGTCACACTATATGGAATAGTGTGACTTACGGAACGTCATCACTTACTTCATACACACATAGTAATAAAAATAAACATATAAAGCTCACATATATAATGTATTACATCAATAAAGTCTATATATACAACCCTTTCAGGGTTATAATGATGCAGTGATTATTTTAAATGAGATCATAGCTAAAAAAAAAAAATTTAAAATGAGAATATTATTAAAAGTATTTTTTTTCTCATTTTTCATTTGCAGAATTTCTGCTCCTGGTTGTCAGCCTGGCCGTCCTGCAGGTGAGTGTATTACAGACGTGTCGTGAGAACCGGGTAATGTGTGGCCACATTCCCCTGTACGGGGGCGCCTTGCCACATTCGTTTGGTCGCTGCGGCATCGTCTACACGGACCCCTCCCTACCAACAGCTTCTCACTTTACTTTCTACCTCTCCTCTAAACCACAATGTCGCTGTAACGTCTTCTCTTCACTTTGTTATCTTTGCTTCTTCTGCCAAAAGATCTCAACTACAAAGGCAGCATCCAGAACAGACGCCCACACAGCAGCGCTCCTCTTCTCAGGTTATCTGTACAAGTATAGCTGTACCTGGGACTACGCCCTGCAGATATATCCCATCCTAACCACACTGGGTCTGTATGTGCTTATAGATTCCAGCACCTTCTACCCCTTACACTAATCTAAAGATCTATTATACAGTAACACTGAGCAATTCTTAGAAAGTCACATCAGAAATTTGCTCTGTTTTACTAATAGGCTCCTTGTGTATTTCAAGAAATTTCCCAAAAGCAAACACAATTTCTCCTTTATCTACTCCTCCACAATTTTATGTGCTGTATCATAAAACCTATAGCACATATACTCATCCTGACTCTCCTGTCATAAGAGCAGAATGCCAAAACTACAGTGTAGACTGACACGTGGGCAGTGGGAAGATGGATTTGAAGGAGTTGTCTCATTTTAGACATTGATGGCGCCATCAATGTGTGATAGATGGGGGTCCCACCGCTGGGACTCACTCCTATCTCAAGAATGAGCCCCAAAAGAGAGGTGGTCAGAACTCTGCCGACTTCCGAGTAGGGTCAAGCGTGCCATTCGGCTGTACTCACAACTCCCATTGATTTCAATGGGAGAATCCCGCCACCTCTCTTTGGTTTCAGAGGGCGTTCTCGAGATAGGTGCGGGTCCCAGAACTGGATCTGCACCTATCTGACAGTGATGGCTTATTCTAGCAATTTGCAATCAATGTCTTTATGGATTGCAGAGAGCTGACTGGAATCACATGGTCATTTCAATGGTAGTGTTTGCCTCAAAGGCAATTCATTTTCATGAAGTTGGATTTATAATGCATTGAGTCTTTAAAGAGGCCCTGCGACATCTCCTGACAGGTCTGTTTAGTAAATCCTTGTGTTCCCTGTGAATTCTGGAGCCTCTTCTCTTAAAACTCTGGGTTGTGCTGTTCCTCTGTTATTCCTCCTAAAAATATATTACTGAATCTGTTAGCTGGGCGTTACCATTCCAGTTTTCAAAGGGGTGTGTGCCTGCACACACTGACTGGCAGCACTGATTGGACAATGCCAGTGTGCAAGGACTCGCCCTCAATTGCCATGTTTCATTGCCATATCGCGTCACACTGAAAGCCCCACAGCGTCACACTGAAAGCCGCGGCACATTGAGTAGCAGGGGTTCCTTACTGTAAGGCTCCATATACTGTTGCACAGGCTCAATGTATAGAGCTCCACTATATGCATAATAACTTTGAGTCCAGACCTCTAGAGCCTAAATACCCACTACTAGAAGGGCTCGTATGATCCTGGCCTAAGAGCCAAGTAATAGTGATCTGGTATTTGCCTGGTGGCAACTGCCAGTCCTTAAACTGGTGCCAGGCATCGGTGTAACTATAGCCATATGGTTAATTGGCCCCACTTAGATACAAGAACATTGGGTGACATGTATGCAACTTGGCGTCAAGAGGCCAGTTCTAAATTCATATAGAGTAGTGTAGACAGTATGGATGAACCTATATTATGGGGGTTCATAAATCTGACATGTGGTATGCCTTGCATAGCATAACACATCTTTGGCACATAGTACATCTTTGGCACATAGCACATCTTTGGCTCATAACGCATCATTGGCACATAGCACATCTTTGGCACATAACACATTTATGGCACATAGCACATTCCAGGCTCATAGCACATTCCAGGCTCATAGCACATCCTTGGCTCATAGCACATCTTTGGCACATAGCACATCTTTGGTGCATAGCACATCTTTGGCACATAGCACATCCTTGGTTCATAGCATATCTTTGGCTCATAGCACATTCCAGGCTCATAGCACATTCCAGGCTCATAGCACATCCTTGGTTCATAGCACATCTTTGGCACATAGCACATCTTTGGCACATAGCACATCTTTGGCTCATAGCACATCTTTGGCACATAGCACATTCCAGGCTCATAGCACATTCCAGGCTCATAGCACATTCCAGGCTCATAGCACATCCTTGGTTCATAGCACATCTTTGGCACATAGCACATCCTTGGTTCATAGCACATCCTTGGCTCATAGCACATTCCAGGCTCATAGCACATTTTTGGCACATAGCACATTCCAGGCTCATAGCACATTCCAGGCTCATAGCACATCCTTGGTTCATAGCACATCTTTGGCACATACCACATCTTTGGCACATAACACATCTTTGGCACATAGCACATCTTTGGCACATAGCACATCCTTGGCACATAGCACATCTTTGGCACATAGCACATCTTTGGCTCATAGCACATCTTTGGCACATAGCACATCTTTGGCACATAGCACATCTTTGTCACATAGCACATCTTTGGCACATAGCACATCTTTGGCTCATAGCACATATTTGGCACATAGCACATTCCAGGCTCATAGCACATCTTTGCCACATAGCACATCCTTGGCTCATAACACATTTTTGGCACATAGCACATCTTTGGCACATAGCACATCTTTGGCACATAGCACATCCCTGGCTCATAGCACATTCCAGGCTTATAGCACATCCCTGGCTCATAGCATATCTTTGACTCATAGCACATCTTTGGCACATAGCACATCCCAGGCACATAGCACATCTTTGGCACATAGCACATCTTTGGCACACAGCACATCTTTGGCACATAACACATTTTTGGCACATAGCACATTCCAGGCTCATAGCACATCTTTGGCTCATAGCACATCTTTGGTTCATAGCACATCTTTGGCTCATAGCACATCTTTGGCACATAGCACATCTTTGGCACATAGCACATCTTTGGCTCATAGCACATCTTTGGCTCATAACACATTCCAGGCTCATAGCACATTCCAGGCTCATAGCACATATTTGGCACATAGCATATTTTTGGCACATAGCATATTTTTGGCACATAGCACATCTTTGGCACATAGCACATCCCTGGCTCATAGCACATCCTTGGTTCATAGCACATCTTTGGCTCATAGCACATCTTTGGCACATAGCACATATTTGGTACATAGCTCATCTTTGGCACATAGCACATGTTTGGCACATAGCACATCATTGGCTCATAGCATATCTTTGGCTCATAGCACATTCCAGGCTCATAGCACATATTTGGCACATAGCATATTTTTGGCACATAGCACATCTTTGGCACATAGCACATCCTTGGCACATAGCACATCCTTGGTTCATAGCACATCTTTGGCGCATAGCATATCTTTGGCACATAGCATCTCTTTGGCACATAGCACATCTTTGACTCATAGCTCAGCTTTGGCTCATAGCACATCCTTGGTTCATAGCACATCCTTGGCTCATAGCACATCTTTGTCACATAGCACATCTTTGGCACATAACACATCTTTGTCACATAGCACATCTTTGTCACATAGCACATCTTTGGCACATAGCACATCTTTGGCACATAACACATTTTTGGCACATAGCACATTCCAGGCTCATAGCACATCTTTGGCACATAGCACATTCCAGGCTCATAGCACATCTTTGGCACATAGCACATCCCTGGCTCATAGCACATTCCAGGCTCATAGCACATCTTTGGCACATAGCACATCTTTGGCACATAGCACATCTTTGGCACATAGCACATCTTTGGCACATAGCACATCTTTGGCACATAGCACATCCTTGGTTCATAGCACATCCTTGGCTCATAGCACGTCTTTGGCACATAGCACATCTTTGGCACATAGCACATCCTTGGTTCATAGCACATCCTTGGCACATAGCACATCCTTGGTTCATAGCACATCCTTGGCTCATAGCACATCCTTGGTTCATAGCACATCTTTGGCACATACCACATCTTTGGCACATAGCACATTCCAGGCTCATAGCACATTCCAGGCTCATAGTACATCTTTGGCACATAGCACATCTTTGGCACATAGAACATCTTTGGCACATACCACATCTTTGGCACATAGCACATCTTTGGCTCATAACACATTCCAGGCTCATAGCACATTCCAGGCTCATAGCACATCTTTGGCTCACAGCACATCTTTGGCGCATAGCACATCTTTGGCGCATAGCACATCTTTGGCACATAGCACATTCCAGGCTCATAGCACATCTTTGCCACATAGCACATCCTTGGCTCATAACACATCTTTGGCACATAGCACATCTTTGGCACATAGCACATCTTTGGCACATAGCACATCTTTGGCACATAGCACATCTTTGGCTCATAGCACATCTTTGGCACATACCACATTTTTGGCACATAGCACATTCCAGGCTCATAGCACATTCCAGGCTCATAGCACATCTTTGGCACATAGCACATCTTTGGCTCATAGCACATCTTTGGCTCATAGCACATCTTTGGCTCATAGCACATCTTTGGCTCATAGCACATCTTTGGCACATAGCACATCTTTGGCACATAGCACATCTTTGGCACATAGCACATCTTTGGCACATAACACATTTTTGGCACATAGCACATCTTTGGCACATAGCACATCTTTGGCACATAACACATTTTTGGCACATAGCACATTCCAGGCTCATAGCACATCTTTGGCACATAGCACATCTTTGGCACATAGCATATCTTTGGCACATAGCATATCTTTGGCACATAGCACATCTTTGACTCATAGCACATCTTTGGCACATAGCACATCTTTGGCACATAACACATTTTTGGCACATAGCACATTCCAGGCTCATAGCACATCTTTGGCACATAGCACATCTTTGGCACATAGCACATCCCTGGCTCATAGCACATTCCAGGCTTATAGCACATCCCTGGCTCATAGCACATTTTTGACACATAGCACATCTTTGACTCATAGCACATCTTTGACACATAGCACATCTTTGTCACATAGCACATCTTTGGCACACAGCACATCTTTGGCACATAACACATATTTGGCACATAGCACATTCCAGGCTCATAGCACATTCCAGGCTCATAGCACATATGTGGCTCATAGCACATCTTTGGCACATAGCACATCTTTGGCACATAGCACATCCTTGGTTCATAGCATATCTTTGGCTCATAGCACATATTTGGCACATAGCACATTCCAGGCTCATAGCACATCTTTGGCTCATAGTACATCTTTGGCACATAACACATTTTTGGCACATAGCACATTCCAGGCTCATAGCACATCTTTGGCACATAGTACATCTTTGGCTCATAGTACATCTTTGGCACATAAAACATATTTGGCACATAGCACATCTTTGGCACATAACACATTTTTGGCACATAGCACATTCCAGGCTCATAGCACATCTTTGGCTCATAGCACATCTTTGGCACATAGCACATCTTTGACTCATAGCACATCTTTGGCTCATAGCACATCTTTGGCACATAGCATATCTTTGGCACATAGTACATCTTTGGCTCATAGCACATCTTTGGCACATAGCACATCCTTGGCTCATAACACATTTTTGTCACATAGCACATCTTTGGCACATAGCACATTCCAGGCTTATAGCACATCTTTGGCACATAGCACATCTTTGGCACATAGCACATCTTTGGCACATAGCACATCTTTGGCTCATAGCACATATTTGGCACATAGCACATCTTTGGCACATAGCACATCTTTGATACATAGCACATCTTTGGCTCATAGCACATCTTTGGCTCATAGCACATCTTTGGCTCATAGCACATATTTGGCGCATAGCACATTCCAGGCTTATAGCACATTCCAGGCTTATAGCACATCCCTGGCTCATAGCACATTTTTGACACATAGCACATCTTTGACACATAGCACATCTTTGGCACATAGCACATCTTTGGCACATAGCACATCCCTGGCTCATAGCACATTCAAGGCTTATAGCACATCTTTGGCTCATAGCACATCTTTGGCACATAACACATCTTTGGCACATAGCACATCTTTGGCACATAGCACATCCCTGGCTCATAGCACATTCCAGGCTTATAGCACATCTTTGATACATAGCACATCTTTGGTTCATAGCACATCTTTGGCACATAGCACATCCTTGGCACATAGCACATTCCAGGCTCATAGCACATCCTTGGCACATAGCACATCCTTGGTTCATAGCACATCTTTGGCACATAGCACATCTTTGGCACATAGCACATCTTTGGTACATAGCACATCTTTGGCACATAGCACATCTTTGGCACATAACACATTTTTGGCACATAGCACATTCCAGGCTCATAGCACATTCCAGGCTCATAGTACATCTTTGGCTCATAGCATATCTTTGGCACATAGCACATCTTTGGCTCATAGCACATCTTTGGCGCATAGCACATCTTTGGCACATAACACATTCCAGGCTCATAGCACATCTTTGGCTCATAGCACATCTTTGGCACATAGCACATCTTTGGCACATAGCACATCTTTGGCA
This sequence comes from Phyllomedusa bahiana, assembly GCA_025379985.1. Lineage (NCBI taxonomy): Eukaryota > Metazoa > Chordata > Amphibia > Anura > Hylidae > Phyllomedusa > Phyllomedusa bahiana. The sequence goes on along the minus strand of JAODAL010008170.1, from coordinate 92,386 downwards.
CATAACACATTTTTGGCACATAGCATATCTTTGGCTCATAGCACATCCTTGGTTCATAGCACATCTTTGGCTCATAGCACATCTTTGGCACATAGCACATCTTTGTCACATAACACATTTTTGGCACATAGCACATCCTTGGTTCATAGCACATCTTTGGCGCATACCACATCTGTGGCTCATAGCACATTCCAGGCTTATAGCACATCTTTGGCACATAACACATCTTTGGCTCATAGCACATATTTGGCACATAGCACATCTTTGGCACATAACACATCTTTGGCACATAGCACATCTTTGGCAAATAGCTCATCTTTGGCACATATCACTTTTTTGGCACATAGCACATTCCTGGCTCATAGCACATTCCAGGCTCATAGCACATCTTTGATACATAGCACATCTTTGATACATAGCACATCTTTGGCACATAGCACATCTTTGGCACATAGCACATCCCTGGCTCATAGCACATGCCAGGCTCATAGCACATCTTTGGCTCATAGCACATCTGTGGCGCATGGCACATCTGTGGCTCATAGCATATCTTTGGCACATATCACGTCCTTATAGTTAAGCATATCTTTGGCACACAGCACATCCTTGGCTCAAAGCATAGGATATCTTTGGCGCATAGCATACCTTTGGCACATTCAAAAATGCAATGCCTAGAATAAATTTTGGCAGCCGACTGCTCATACTTCTATAAAACAGGGCTACAACAGTTTTTTGTTGCAAGCTATGCCAAAAAAAAGCACAGCCCAGTTCATACATGTCGCCCATTGTTCCTTTTTGTAGAAAACAAGTAGTTGCTGGCTTTCTGCTCCCCAGCACTACCATTTGGGTTCCCTGATATACAGCAGTATTGTTTATACCTTTTAATTATTGTTACTTATGCTGCTGTTTTAGTTCATTGTTATTAGGTGGTGGGGCCCCATCTATTTTAGCTATGGGGCCCTATGAATTCCACTTACGCCCTTGGTGCCAGGCTTCCACATGACATCCCAGGGGTATAGTACTGTATCTCTGGGTGGCAAGAGTTGGTAGGCTGCATGCGAGAGGGCTTTGATATCCTCAGCCATAGGTCCAGGCATCTTCTGTAAGCTAAACAGAGATATTATTCCTCCTATTGTGGACTCCATCCACTGACAGCATGCAGAGATCTTAAAAACTTTGAGGAAATGAATCTGCAAGTATTATGCAATATGCATTCTAGCATAACATATTGAGTTGTGTATGTATAACAGACTGATATACATGTCTTCTAAGCACCGAAGTACAATATCGCTTATTCATGTTACAGGTAGACTTAACCAGATCAGACATTGAGCTCAATAATCTAGCAAACAGCAGCATCAGCCCCTGCTCTCCTGTGAGTATGATCCAATTTCCTTGTGGTTTGTTTGTGCTAATACATAGCTGCTAAAATCTAAATTGCAGTGTAAAGCATGAGGGAGGGACTGTCAGATCCTCTAATGAGAATGGAGGTGGCTTTCAGACTGCTTTACACCCCCATTCGACTGCTCTGACAAACTGAGTCACTGTTGGCCGTCCATTAGTTTTGGGATTCCGATTCGGGTCAAAGTCAAACACAACCCAAATCCATACGCTTTGGTTCAGGTTGGCCTAAATAGAATTTTTATTAATTGGACCATAACCTTGACCCTACGCTAGGTTTACGGTTGTTTAGGGATTTTTGGGGAGGATAACTTGCTGGCCAAGGGATGGAACGTTGCAGTTTCAGACTAACTTCCGTCTGATGTGACTTTACTTCTGGCTACCACAAAGTTGGGCCTATGATGAAGTAACCACTTGTTGGATGTTAAATTCACTGTCACTTCCAGTTTCCAGTTGAGGTTAGGGTTATGTTAGGAACTAATTTAAAAGCGGGTTTAGGGCATCCCAAACTTAAATTTTTTTCACAAGTTTGGTCAAACCTGTATCAAACTGAACAGGACCCCATTCAAGAAACAATATTATCTACCAATTTGAACCCCTCTTTTCAAAACAGCATGTAGCCACTACAATCCATTAGCTTATCCAAGACATCTCGTTACCTTGTCCTTATAGGTGGAAGTTGCATTAAAAGAAAATTCATGCACAGATGTCTGTTTACACTCCATGACAAACTAAGAGCAACTCGAAAGAGATAATGTTCCTCATCAGCTACCCCTAGAGCCTCTCACGTAGCCAACCAGTATTCTCCTCTTCTATACTGATGAGGGGCAAACACCCCAAAACAGCTGTCCGCAGAGATCTGATTGGCTCTAATCCCTTTCATGTTGCAAGGCTCAGTGAGTCAGATGTGAACTGGTGAACGCTACATTCAATGGCTGGCGCTGTAGAGTGCTAGTTCATTTCCCATGAGCAGAGACGGGACGATGGGTAGGCGAAGAGAGGCCGTCGCCTAGGGCTCCTCCCTCTGCCTGACACAGGGGGCGCAGGGTGGAGCCGGATCTGGAGCTGAGCCCAGCTCCATACATCAGCAGCTCCTGCTGTATCTCTATACAGCAGGGAGCAGAGAGCAGAGTGATTTACTTCCACCCCCCTCCTTCCTCCCGGTGCCCGGGTGGGGGGGAGTTGACAGGGGCGGCCATGCATTGGTGGCAGTGTCTAAGGAAAGCCAACTGTTAGGAGAGATTATGATCCATCTCCCCTAACATGTCTTCTCCCTGGACAGTTTCTGTCACATGATCGTCTCAGTGTTGGATGGGGAGGAAGAGGTGGGTGAGAGGCTTCTCACCCCCCTGTCTCCAGAGGAGCACTGGCACAGCAAGTTCTCAGTGAGCCCCACAGAATAGGTCAGTGGTTTACTGTGTGTGGGGTGGGGGAGAAGAGCTAAAGGGAGCAAAAGTGTGTGGGGGGGGGGGCTGTTAGTGTGTGATGGGAGTACTGTGTGGGAGGGGGGGCTGTAGTGTGTGAGGGGTAGCTACAGTGTGGGAGGGCTTGTAGGTTGTGTGAGGGGAGCTACAGTGTGGGGGGGGGGCTGTAGTGTGGGAGGGGAGCTATCTGGTGGGGGGGCTGTAGTGTGTGAGGGAGGCTACACTGGGGGGGGGGGGGGCTGTAGTGTGTGTGGGAGGTGGGAGGCTATATGTGGGGGGGCTGTAGTGTGTGAGGGAGCTACAGTGTGGGGGGGGCTGTAGTGTGTGAGGGGGGGCGGTAGTGTGTGAGGGGAGCTACAGTGTGGGGGGGCTGTAGTGTGTGAGGGGAGCTACAGTGTGGGGGGGGCTGTAGTGTGTGAGGGGAGCTATAGTGTGGGGGGGCTGTAGTGTGTGAGGGGAGCTACAGTGTGGGGGGGCTGTAGTGTGTGAGGGGAGCTATAGTGTGGGGGGGGGCTGTAGTGTGTGAGGGGGGGTTATAGTGTTGGGGGGGCGGCTGTCGTTGTAGTGAGGCAGCTTCAGTGTTGGGGGGGCTTGTAGTGTGTGAGGGGGAGTATACGAGTTTGGGGGGGCTGTAGTGTGTGAGGGGAGCTACAGTGTGGGGGGGGGCTGTAGTGTGTGAGGGGAGCTATAGTGTGGGGGGGCTGTAGTGTGTGAGGGGAGCTACAGTGTGTGGGGGGGGAGCTACAGTGTGGGGGGGGCTGGGCCTTGTAGTGTGTGGGGGAGCTACAGTGTGGGGGGCTGGTAGTGTGTGAGGGGAGTTACAGTTGTGGGGCGGCCTGTAGTGTGTGAGGGAAGTACAGTGTGGGGTGGGCCTTGTTTTGTATTAGGTGTTCAGTGGAGGGGAGCTACAGTGTGGGGGGCTGTAGTTGTGGTGTGGGGAGCTACAGTGTGGGGGGTGGCTGTAGTGTGAGGGGGGAGCTTTCACAGTGGGGGGGAGCGGCTGTAGAGTGTGAGTGGGAGCTCAGATATGTGGCGGGGGGGGGGCGGGGGCTGTAGTGTGTGAGGGGCTGTAGTGTGTGAGGGGAGCTATAGTGTGGGAGGGGCTGTAGTGTGTGAGGGGAGCTACAGTGTGGGGGGGCTGTAGTGTGTGAGGGGAGCTATAGTGTGGGAGGGGCTGTAGTGTGTGAGGGGAGCTATAGTGTGGGATGGGGCTAAGTGTGTGAGGGAGAGCTACAGTGTGGGGGGGCTGTAGGTTTTGTAGTTTGGAGGGAGCTACTGTGTGGGGGGGCTGTAGTGTGTGAGGGGAGCGTATAGTGTGGGAGGGGGCTGTTAGTGAGTGAGGGGAAGTACAGTGTGGGGGGGGCTTGTAGGGGTGGGTGTGAGGTGAGCTATAGTGTGAGGGGGGAGGCTGTGTGTGTGAGGGCGAGCTACAGTGTGGGGGGGGGCTGGGGGCTGTAGTGTGTGAGGGGAGCGGAGCTATAGTGTGGGGGGGGGCATCATTGTTAGGGGTGAAGAGGGTAGCTACAGTGTCGGGGGGGGGCTCTGGCTTGGGCTGTAGTGTGTGAGGTGAAGTAATAGTGGTGGGAGGGGCTGTTAGTGCGTGAGGGGAGTTTTCGTGTGGGGGGGCGGTGTAAGGTGTGAGGGGTGTACAGTGTGGGGGGGGGCTGTTAGTGTGGAGGGGAGCTATAGTGTGGGAGGGGTTGTAGTGTGTGAGGGGAGTTCTGTTTGGAGGGGGCTGTAGTGTGTGAGGGGAGCTACAGTGTGGGGGGCTTGTTATTGTGTGAGGGGGAAGCTATTGTGTGGGAGGGCTGTTAGTGTGTTGAGGGGCGCTACAGTGTGGGTGGGGGGGCTTGTAGTGGTGTGAGGGTAGCTATAGTGTGGGAGGGGCTGTAGTGTGTGAGGGGAGTTACAGTGTGGGGGGGGGCTGTAGGGTGTGAGGGGAGCTACAGTGTGGGGGGGCTGTAATGTGTGTGGGGAGATACAGTGTGGTGAGGGCTGTATGTAGTTGTGAGGGGAGCATACGTGTGGGGCGGGCCTGTGTGTGTGAGGGGAGCACAGAATGTGGGGTATGGTGGAGGGGCTTTGTTGTGTGTGAGGGGAGCTACAGTGTGGGGGGGCTGTAGTGTGTGAGGGGAGCTACAGTGTGGGAGGGGCTGTAGTGTGTGAGGGGAGCTACAGTGTGGGGGGGGGCTGTAGTGTGTGAGGGGAGCTACAGTGTGGGGGGGGGCTGTAGTGTGCGGGGGAGCTACAGTGTGGGGGTGTTGTAGTGTGTGAGGGGAATCTACAGTGTAAGGGGCTGTAGTGTGAGGGGAGGCTACAGTGTGGAGGGCTGTAGTGTGTGAGGAGGCTACAGTGTGGGGGGCTGTAGTGTTTGAGGAGGCTACAGTGTTGGGGGGGCTGTAGTGTGTGGGGAGGCTACAGTGTGGGGGGGCTGTAGTGTGTGAGGAAGCTACAGTGTGGGGGGGGCTGTAGCGTGTGAGGAAGCTAAGTGTGGGGGGCTTTAGTGTGTAAGGGGGAACTACAGTGTGGAGGGGCTGTAGTGTGTGAGGGGAGCTATAGTGTGGGGGGCTGTAGTGTGTGAGGGGGAGCTACAGTGTGGGGGGCTGTAGTGTGTGAGGGGAGGCTACAGTGAGGGGGGCTGTATTGTGTGATGGGAGATACAGTGAGGGGGGGGGTTCTAGTGTGTGAGGGAGCTATGGTGTGGGGTTGCTATAGTGTGTGAAGGGGAGCTACAGTGTGGGGGGCTCTAGTGTGAAGGGAGGCTACAGTGTGGGGGGCTGTGGTGTGTAAGGAGGCTACAGTGTGGGGGCTGTGGTGTTTCAGGAGGCTACAGTGTGGGGGGCTTTTATGTGTGGGGAGGCTACATTGTGAGGGGATGTAGTGTGTGAGGGGGAGCTACACTGAGGGGGGGCTGTAGTGTTTGATGGGTAGATACAGTGTGGGGGGCTGTAGTGTTTGAGGAGGCTACAGTGTGGGGGGCTATAGTGTGTGAGGAGGCAGCTTTAGGTGTGGGGGCGCTGTATTTGTGAAGACGAAAGCACGAACTCGCTGTCGCAGCGGCAGGCATGTAGCGTGTGAGGAAGCTAAGTGTGGGGGGCTATAGTGTGTAAGGGGGAACTACAGTGTGGGGGGCTATAGTTTGTGAGGGGGAGGCTACAGTGTGGGGGGCTGTATTGTGTGAGGAGGCTACAGTGTGGAGGGGGCTGTAGTGTGTGATGGGAGCTACAGTGTGGGGGGCTGTAGTGTGTGAGGGGGGCTACAGTGTGGGGGGCTGTAGTGTGTGAGGGGAGGCTACAGTGAGGGGGGGGGCTGTAGTGTGTGATGGGAGATACAGTGAGGGGGGGCTCTAGTGTGTGAGGAGGCTACAGTGTGTGGGGCTGTAGTGTGTGGGGGAGCTATGGTATGGGGTTGCTATAGTGTGTGAAGGGGAGCTACAGTGTGGGGGGCTGTAGTGTGAGGTGAGGCTACAGTGTGGGGGGCTGTGGTGTGTAAGGAGGCTACAGGGTGGGGGTGTGGAGTTTCAGGAGGTTCAGTGTGGGGGGCTTTTTCTGTGTGGGGAGGCTTATATTGTGGGGGGCTGTAGTGTGTGAGGGGACGATACACTGAGGGGGGGCTGTAGTTGTTGTGAGTGGGGAGGCTAGCAGAGTTGGGGGCTGTAGTGTGTGAGGGGGAGCAACAATGTGGGGGTGCTGTTGTGTGTGAGGGGGAGCTATAGTGTGGGGGGCTGTAGTGTGAGGGGAGGCTACAGTGTGGGGGGGCTGTAGTGTGTGGGGAGGCTACAGTGTGGGGGGCTGTAGTGTGTGAGGAGGCTACAGTGTGGGGGGCTGTAGTGTGTGGGGAGTCTACAGTGTGGGGGGGCTGTAGTGTTGTGAGGAACTACAGTTGGGTGGCTGATAGTGTGTGAGGAAGCTACAGTGTGGGTGGGCTGTAGTGTGTGAGGAGAGCTACAGTGTGGGGAGGGCTGTAGTGGTATGGGAGGGTAAATACAGTGTGGTGGGGTATTGTTTGTGAGGCGGGAGGACTACTGTGTGGGGGGGCTGTATTGTGTAGTTGAGGAGCTAGTGTGGAGGGGGCTGTAGTGTGTGATGGGAGCTACAGTGTGGGGGGCTGTATTGTGTGAGGAGGCTACAGTGTGGAGGGGCTGTAGTGTGTGATGGTAGCTACAGTGTGGGGGGCTGTAGTGTGTGATGGGAGCTACAGTGAGGGGGGCTGTAGTGTGTGAGGGGAGTTACAGTGTGGGGGGCTGTGTAGTTGGGGGGTGATTTTGGTGTGGGGGAGTGTGTGAAGGGAAACATGGTGTGGGGTTGCTATAGTGTGTGAGGGGGAGCTACAGTGTGGGGGGCTATAGTGTGAGGGGAGGCTACAGTGTGGGGGGCTGTAGTGTGTAAGGAGGCTACAGTGTGTGGGCTGTGGTGTTTCAGGAGGCTACAATGTGGGGGGCTTTTATGTGTGGGGAGGCTACATTGTGGGGGGCTGTAGTGTGTGAGGGGGAGCTACACTGAGGGGGGGCTGTAGTGTTTGAGGAGGCTACAGTGTGGGGGGCTGTAGTGTGTGAGTGGGAGCTACAGTGTGCGGGGGCTGTAGTGTGGGAGGGGGAGCTACAGTGTGGGAGGCTGTAGTGTGTGAGGGGGAGCTACCGTGTGGGGGCTGTAGTGTGAGGGAAGGCTACAGTGTGGAGGGTTGTAGTGTGTGAGGAGGCTACAGATTGGTCGGCTGTAGTGTTTGAGGAGGCTACAGTGTTGGGGGGGCTGTAATGTGTGGGGAGGCTACAGTGTTGGGGGCTGTAGTGTGTGAGGATGCTACAGTGGGGGGGGCTGTAGTGTGTGGGGGGGGGCTGTAGTGTGTAAGGGGGAACTACAGTGCGGGGGCTATAGTTTGTGAGGGGGAGGCTACAGTGTGGGGGGCTGTATTGTTTAAGGAGGCTACAGTGTGGGGGGCTGTAGTGTGTGAGGGGAGCTACAGTGTGGGGGGCTTGTTGTAGTGTTTGATGGGTAGCTAAGTGAGTGGGGGCTCTAGTGTGTGAAGGAGCTACTGTGGGTGGGCTGTTGTGTGTGAGGAGGCTACAGTGTGGGGGCTGTAGTGTGTGAGGGAGCTATGGTGTGTGGTGGCTATAGTGTGTGAGGACTGTAGTGTTTGAGGAGGCTACAGTGTGGGGGGCTTTGTATTGTGTGAGGGGGAGCTACAGTGTGGGGGGGGGCTGTATTGTGTGAGGGGAGCTACAGTGTGGGGGGGAGTTGTGTGTGAGGGGGAGCTACAGTGTGGAGGGGCTGTAGTGTGTGTGGGGAGGCTACAGTGTGGGGGGGCTGTATTGTGTGAGGAGGCTACAGTGTGGAGGGGGCTGTAGTGTGTGAAGGGAGCTACAGTGTGGGGGGCTGTAGTGTGTGAGTGGGGTGCACAGTGAGGGTGGCTGTAGTGGTATTTTTATTATGTGAGGAGGTACAGAGTGGGGGGAGCTGTAGTGTGTGAGGGGAGCTACAGTGAGGGTGGGCTGTAGTGTGTGGGTGGACAGTGTGGGGGGCTGTAGTGTGTGAGGAGGCTACAGTGTGGGGGGGCTGTAGTGTGTGAGCGGGCTACAGTGAGGGGGATGTAGTGTGTGAGGGAAGGCTGTACTGTGCAGCGGCTGTAGTGTGTGAGGGGAGGCTACAGTGTGGGGGGGCTGTAGTGTGTGAGGGGAGGCTACAGAGTGTGGGGCTGTAATGTGTGAGGGGAGGTTACTGTGTGGGGGGGGGGCTGTAGTGTGGGGAGGGTGGGGGAGGTACAGTGGGGGGGCTGTAGTGTGTGGGGAGGCTAAAGTGTGGGCAGAGGCTGTAGTGTGTGAGGGGGAGGCTGTAGTTTGAGAGGGGAGACTGTAGTGTTTGAGGGGAGGCTGTAGTGTGAGAGGGGAGGCTGTAGTGTGTGAGGGGAGGCTGTAGTGTGAGAGGGGAGGCTGTAGTGTGTGAGGGGAGGCTGTAGTGTGAGGGGGAGGTTGTAGTGTTAGAGGGGAGGCTATAGTGTGTGAGAGGAGGCTACAGTGTGGGGGGAGTCCTTAATGTGAGAGGGGAGGCTGTAGTGTGTGAGGAGGCTACAGTGTTGGGGGGGGCTGTAATGTGTGGGGAGGCTACAGTGTTGGGGGGCTGTAGTGTGTGAGGAGGCTACAGTGGGGAGGGGGCTGTAGTGTTTGAGGGGGAACTACAGTGCTGGGGGTGTAGTTTGTGAGGGGGAGGCTACAGTGTGGGGGGCTGTATTTTGTGAGGAGGCTACAGTGTGGGGGGCTGTAGTGTGTGAGGGGAGCTACAGTGTGGGGGGCTGTAGTGTGTGATGGGAGCTACAGTGAGGGGGGGCTCTAGTGTGTGAGGAGGCTACAGTGGGAGGGCTGTAGTGTGTGAGGAGGCTACAGTGTGGGGGGCTGTAGTGTGTGAGGGAGCTATGGTGTGTGGTGGCTATAGTGTGTGAGGACTGTAGTGTTTGAGGAGGCTACAGTGTGGGGGGCTGTAGTGTGTGAGGGGGAGCTACAGTGTGGAGGGGCTGTAGTGTGTGAGGGAGCTACAGTGTGGGGGGCTGTAGTGTGTGAGGGAGCTACAGTGTGGGGGGCTGTAGTGTGTGGGGGAGGCTACAGGGTGGGGGGGCTGTATGGTGTGAGGAGGCTACAGTTTGGTGGGCTGTAGTGTTGTGAAGGGAGCTACGTGTGGGGGCTGTAGTGTGTGAGGGGAATAAATGTAGGGTGTTGTAGTGTGTGAGGAGGCTACAGTGTGGGGGGGCTGTAGTGTGTGAGGAGGCTACAGTGTGCGGGGGCTGTAGTGTGTGACGAGGGCATACAGTGAGGGGGATGTAGTGTTGTGAGGGATGGTCTGTTCTTGTGAAGCGGTGTAGTGTGTGTGGGGAGGCTACAGTGTGGGGGGGCTGTAGTGTGTGAGGAGGCTACAGTGTGGGGGGCTGTAGTGTGTGAGGGGAGCTACAATGAGGGTGGGCTGTAGTGTGTGAGGAGGCTACAGTGTGGGGGGGATGTAGTGTGTGGGGAGGCTAAAGTGTGGGCAGAGGCTGTAGTGTGTGAGGGGGAGGCTGTAGTTGAGAGGGCGCAGGAGGTCTGTTGTGTTTGAGGGGATCGGCTGAAGAGTCATGGTTTGTTGGGTGTGAGATGGGAGGCTTGTAGTGTGTGAGGGGTGCTGTTGTGTAGGGAGGGAGAGGCTTTAGTGTGTGTGGGGAGGCTGTAGTGTGAGGGGGTAGGTTGTTAGTGTTAGAGGGGAGGCTATAGTGTGTGAGAGGAGGCTACAGTGTGGGGGGAGTCCTTAATGTGAGAGGGGAGGCTGTAGTGTGTGAGGGGCAGGCTGTAGTGTGAGAGGGGAGGCTGTAGTATTTGAGAGGAGGCTGCAGTGTGTGAGGGGGAGGCTGTAGTATTCACAACATATTTTATATAAATACAATCTAAGTGACCCTACTAACTCCACTCTTGTGTGTCGGATTTGTGTTTTTTTTCCATTCCGCCTTGCTGGGGGTGGGGGGGGGGGGAGGTGGTGCTTCGCAGGCAGTGTGTGTTAAGTTGGGGGCGCCATTGGCCTACTTGCCTAGGGCACCAAAATGCCTTGTCTCACCCCTGGTTGGCATATGTTTTTTAGTGACATGAGATGCAGCATGGCCAGTTACCTCAGCCACAGAAGTGCTTATCTGTCTCCACAACGCTTTTCATGCCTCTGCATTCCACTCTGTGGGCTTTCCCCGTTCGGCTCCTTAGGGTACACACGAACGCCCTAGCTGATTTAAATCACAAGCATGTACTTTTCCAGGACCAATGACTTTCACCTTTTTATGTGTTTGATTTTCCAGTTTCCAGATTTTCCACTTTGTTCCTAATCATTGTTCCTTTGTTCCTGAACTTCTATTGGTCCGCTGTTTGCCCTAAACTTCTGCCTGTGAACCATTTATGATAGAACTCCACCTGCCCTGACTATCTTCTTGCTATCTGACAATGTTTCTGGTATATATAAATGTTATACATAAAACTACAGTGGATTACATTTAGAGTTCAAGCCACATGGATACCTTTTATCTAAAGTAAGTATCCAGATTGTTTCTGGCTTCTAAATCGTTCAAACACTTCCTCCAATCACCTCCCCTAATAGGTTTCTTAACTCTCTCTATGGCAGTAACTCTAAAGTGATCTAAATTCCCATGATTTGTCTCTCAAAAATGTTTAGCCGTACCGGATACTACGCAAGCTAGGGTGACTAGCATCGTAAAGTTGTTCCCTAATCTTGAGATGTAAACTGCAAGTAGTGCATCCAATGTACTGTACATTACAGGCTGTGCACAACATGGTATATACCACAAATTTACTGTGGCAATTCATAAAGATAAAGATGTTATATTTTTATGTGTTATCATAGAAGAGAAACAAGTGCTCTTGATCATATATTGCCACAAACTACACCTAACTGAACCACATTTATAGCAACTTGTCAATCCAAGCCAAATGGAAAAATTCTTGGGAGATTGATCTGTATAAATATTCGGATAGATAATATTACCAATGGTACGTGGTCTTTTTTAAATAAACTTGCATCCATCTATAATGACACATCTCAAGGTAGGATCCGTGAACAAAAGTGGTAAATATTTCTGAATAATACTTACAACATTTATATATATTATATATATATATTTATATATATTATATATATGTTTTATATATTTTTATATATTATATATATTTATATATATATATATATATATATACTGTATTATTGTCTACTGTATTGTGCAACAAAATAAATAGGTGAAATATCCCACTGATTATCAGCATGTTTCAATCCAAAAAGTGCTTCCTGTCTATTTTTGTTGTCAACTATTCTGGCTGCTCGTCGTAAAGAACTCTGATTATAGCCTCTCTTCCCCAACCTATTGGTAATACTAAATAAACACTAGTTGGTTTAGCCAGCTATGATGTCGGGCATGTCTATTTTTTTTTTCTTTGCTTTAACTTTTTAATGTGATGGAATAAAATTTTGGATTTTAATTGTCTTTCCACCTATGGGTGTGCTGGATTCGTTTTATGCTATTGGATTATTAAAGATTAGAGAGAACCAGAGACGACCAGAGACGAGTTCTGTGACAATCTAGATGACCTATGGGAACGAGTTGAACACTATTTAGAAGCTCTTCCCATAACCCCCGCGGGGGGGCCATAAACATAGTGAAGCAAGTGAAGTTAAACCACAAGTTTAAATCGTTTATCTTGCAGCTTTTGATCGCTACCAGAGCCTGCCTGCAAAGTACATCACGTTCCTGAATAACTCTGAGGTAAAGACAAAGGGCGACATGTATGATCGGGCCTTTCGCCTGTTTTTTGGGAGTAAACCTGCGCATCAAGGCCAGATTCCCCCTGTCAGGACTCGGGTTGCAGTGTTAGGCGCAGAGTATCGACACTTTCAGCTGCGCCCGCCATGAAGGGGCGGGCAAATGGGCGCTGGTGTCATGTGCGGGTGTAGCGTTACGGGGCGGGGCGCTGCGCGCTCGAAAAATCGAGGCATGTACGATCGCGAGTCGACCAAAGTGCGGCGCATTGCAGCGGTCGGCAGCTCCGACTGGCAGGGACCTAGTTATTTTGGTCTTAAATGCTCAGCCGGAGGCAAAGTGAGCAAGAACGGATAATGAGGAGGAAAGCTACAGAGGAGCGCAAACAGAAATCTCGGGCCACTCAGCTCCGTGCGGGCTATGGAGTATGATTGCAAAATAATCGCCTTTTTAAAGGCGGAAAACATTTTCTGAAAAAGAGTCAAACCTCCATAAATAAAAAATAATAAAAAAAAATCACTTTCCAAAAATCTTGAACGGCGCTGGATCAGAATTTGGATATTGGAAAATTGCCGGGAAATACAGTAATTCAAATTCTTGAAAGCTATTCTCATTGGTCGGGGCAAAAAAACGGCCAATCATGAATAGGAGCAACTGAGAACCATTAAATCTATTGAGAAAACTATTGACATAGAATTCAAAGGCGGGGACAGTTCAAAATACAGTAAAAATGCAGAAAAGAAAAGAGCTGATTTTTGGCTGAGCTAGCGGGGGCTTGGGTATCTGGCCAATCAGGACTCGGAGCGACAGGACACACATTTACCTTGGAGAAAGTTTTGACCAATCAATATTCAATGGGGGAGACGTTCAAAATACAGTAATTAATCTGAAAAGTGCTGATTGGTTGAGCTAGCGGGGCTGGCTTGCGCATATTACAGCAATCAGAGCACGAGCTACTTCTCCAATTGTTAGTCTATGGAAGAGATGGGCGCCAATGCAATCTCGGCTCTTAGCGCCATGCGGCATGGAATATGAATTAAAAATATTTTTTTTAGTTGTAAAATATTCTCTGACAAGAGCTCAAAACATTTCTATAAACATAAAGGCATTTCAATCTCGAACAACGCCGTTTGTTGCGAGGAACAGCGCTACTCGGGAATGGCAATAGAGAGAATTGCCGGGGAAATACAGTAATTCAAATTACTGTAAGCTATTCTCATTGGTCAGCATAAACCAGCCAGATCAGGATTGGACGCGACCAAAGAGCATTATAAGCTATGCAGGAGAATTGATCAATCAGAATTTGGAGCAGACAGGGGACCCCATTCATTCCTATGGTGGAGTATTGATCATTCAGAATTAGGAGCGAACACAAAACCCATTAAATCCTATGGAGAAGTTTTGATCAATCAAAATCAAAGGCGGGACAGTTCAAAATACAGTAAATAATACAGAAAGGGCTGATTGGCTGTGCTAGCGTGGCTTGGCTATCCCAGCAATCAGAGGCGAGCTACTTCTCCCATTGATGTCTATGGAGAGATCGGCGTAATGCAATACGGCCGCTCAGCGCCGTGCGGCATGGTCGGAGTATGAATAAAAAACTCATTTTTTTAAGTGTAAAATCATTATCAGATAAAGCGCTGTACCTTCTCTAAAAATAAATAGTTAAATCCCTAACAACGCATTTGTGCCGAGGACCGGCGCTACATAAAGGAATTGCAATATAGAGAATTGCGGGAAATACAGTAATTCAAATTGTTTAAGATATTCTGATATTTCTTTTTGTCGAATAAAACAGCCAATCAGAAAAGGAGCGACAGTGGCCCATTCTAACCTTGGAGGTGTATTGACCAATCTGAATAGGAGCGGACAGGGACCCATTCTAAACCTATGGAGAAATTCCTTGACCAAATCATATTAAAGGCGGGTCAATTCCAAATTACAGTACAATGGCTGATCTAGCTGATGGTTTGAAGAGGGGGGGCTAGTCCAGCTTAGCAATCAAGAGCGCGATGCTTCTTCTCATAGAGTTCTTGATGGGGAAAAGAATTCAGAGCGAGCTTGGTGATTGGCTAAGTTTAAAAGAGACGCGGTTATTTGGACCAATGGAGAGCGAGCGACGCTCATATGGGTTTTATAATGCAATGAAATAATACTGTTACGTGGCCGTAATCAAATGATAAGACTCCAGAAGTTGTCCGGATGTGTATATAAAAATGAATCATATATGGGAGTAAAGAAAAATAAATATTAATCAGTAAAATCAGTTATTTCTTTATTTTTCGTTACACCATTACTATTGATCTTGGCTAACGAAAATAAAGAATTAAACCTATTTTATCTGAATTAATATTTTTTTTTACTTTACCCCATATTTTTATTAATTTTATATACTCCATCGGGACAATTACTGTAGTTCTTTTCATTTGATTTCAGGCCATGTCACTGTTTTATTTCAGATTGCATTAGAAATTCCTTAAGGGCATCGCTCGCTCGCCCCTTGGTCCAAATAAATCCGCGGCTCGTTTAACTTAGCAATCAGATAACAGGCTCGCTCTGCTTTTCTTTCATAGAACTCTATGAGGTTAGTAGCTCGCGCTTCTGATTTGGCTTAGATGGACGGGCCCCCGCGCATTATACAATCAGCTCTTTTTCTTCCTTTTTTACTGTATTTTGTACTGTCACAGCCTTTGAATATGATTGGTCAATATTTATCCATAGGTATCGAATGGGTCCTGTCGCTCTATCTGATTGGTCAATTCTCCTCCATAGGTAGAATGGGCCACTGTCGCTTCTATTCTGATTGGTTGGTTTATGACGGCATTCAGAATAGCTTAACACAATTTGAATACTGTATTTCCCGGCAATTCTTCTATTGCTATTCCTTATGTAGCGCCAGGTTTTCGGAGACATACGCGTTTGTTAGGGATTTAACTGATTTATTTTTATTGAAGGTTTTCAGCGCTTTATATGATAATGATTTATACTTTATAAAATGATTTTTTTTTTTTTTCATACTCCAGCGCCCGGCGCTGAGCGCAGAGATTGCATTGCGCGATCTCATTCCATAGACTACAATGGGAGGTAGCTCGCTCTCTGATTGGCCGGTTATAGCAAGCTTCCGCTAGCTCAGCCAATCAGCTGCTTTTCTGCATTTTTACTGTCTTTTGGAATGTCCGCCTTTGATTT
Organism: Phyllomedusa bahiana; assembly: GCA_025379985.1. Classification (NCBI taxonomy): domain Eukaryota; kingdom Metazoa; phylum Chordata; class Amphibia; order Anura; family Hylidae; genus Phyllomedusa; species Phyllomedusa bahiana. The sequence goes on along the minus strand of JAODAL010008170.1, from coordinate 77,105 downwards.
TGATTGGTCAAAACTTCCTCCATGGATATTATGGGTCTTTGTCACTCCTATTATGATTGGCTGGTTTATGCGATAATCTGAATAGCTTACCGAATGTGAATTATGTATTTCCGGCAATTCTTTCTATTGCAATTCCCGATTGTAGCGCGGGTCTCGGCGACCACACGCGGTGTGTTGGGATAGAATTGATTTATGTTTATAGAATGTGTTGAGTATCTTTTCAGAGTATATTTTTTACAACTAATAAAATGTTTTTTTAATTCATACTCCATGCCGACACGGCGCTTTGAGCGACGAAGATTTCTTTGCAGCCGATCTCTCCATAAGACTACAATGGGAGAAGTAGCTCGCGCTCTGATTGGTGGGATAGCCAAGCCCCGCTAGCTCAGCCTAATCAGCTCCTTTCTGCAGATTTACTGTATTTTTTGAACTACCCGCCTTTGATTTTGATTGGTTCTTCAAACTTCTCTATTGGCTAAATGGGTCCTGTCAATCCGATTCTGATTGGGCGAGATAGCAAGCCCCTGCTAGCTCAGCCAATCAGCTCTTCTGCATTTTTATCTGTATTTTGAACTGTGCCACCTTTGATTTCTGATTGAGTAAATAGTTCTCCATAGGTTTTAATGGTTCACTTTCGCTCCTATTATTGATTGGCAGGTTTTCTGCAACCAATTAGAATTGCTTTAAGGAATTTGGAATTACTGTATTTCCTGGCAATTGAATATCCTATTTCTTGATTTAGGATTTCGGGAAATGTGATTTTTTTTTATATTATTTTTTTTATTTTTGTGCGTTTGAGACTGCTTTTCTGAGAATGTATTCCGCACCTTTATAAAGGCGTTTTGTTTTATTACATACTACGCGTAGGACATCTTTAATGATTTCTCGCTGTTTTCAGCCTGTCTCGAATAGGAATACATGTATAAGGCGCTGTCCCGCACTGCGCGTGTCCCGCACTGTGCTCCCACACATGGCGAGGCGCTCAGGAACTTTTCCAGCTTGTTGAGCGGCCCCTCCTTCGGACGGCGAATCTTAGGCGATGCCCCGCACTGCGCCTTTCAGTTCCCGCACTGCGCCCCACACTGGCGAGGTGGTGGCGGACATTTCCCCGCATGTATGAGTGCATACCTCAGGAGGCGAATCTAGGCGCAACAGCGCAGCACTGCCGCCTAAGTTCCGACTGTGCTCATAACACTGGCGAGGGCGGCGGGACTGTACATGGAATTATGATAGAGTGCACGGCGCCGACATAAATCGCACAGGATTTTTTGCCGGAGAAAACCGGCGGAAAGGTGCGCTCCCGAACATGGTGAGATTATACATGTCACCCAATAGAGCACAATTGGAGGCAGAGAAGCAGAAGGCCTCAGCTACAAAGTTCTCCAATGGAAAGATAGAAGCTGATGTCTTAGCCAAAACTAAAAGTTCTTGAAAAGCAATTAGACAAGATAATGCATCCATATGCTACTATCCAGGAAAAGTGGAAGATCAGCACAGTTCCGGACTGCCAAACTATGTTTAATGCAAATCATGTCTGTACATCCTGATTGCCACAATGAGCTTAAACTCTCCAAAATAGGAGCATTCCAAGGTTAATGTAGCCATGCCACACTTCTACACTAACATAGTACACCACACACCAATGCTGTTGACACCATCGATGAAAAAAAGGCGTATTCCGATCCAGACAACTGATTTCTCCAGAGGAATAAACACAGCTTAATATTATCCAACATCTTTTTCTCCTGATTTACCTTAACCTTATACGCTAGAGACATCACAACGTAATCCAGCAACAAGGAGTGGGAGACCAGACCTCTCTTTCTTTGCCAGATATATGATACCCAGGGAGCTGATTAACATTATTCTCTCAAAGTTTTGTGGACAGTGAGTTGTTGAAAACTATTAAGCTGGAATTCGTTTCTCTTCGAAGTCATTGAGAGCAGTTCATGCATTCCACTTAGAGGAAGGGAGAGACTTGAACAGACCTACGGCAGTTTTGAAGGCATAGAAAGTGCTTATTTAAGAGATTCAAGAATTTCAAGGATTAATAGGCAAGGACAATCGCAAGTCAGTGGGCGCTGAGTGACTATCTAAAGGATTTAGGAATTGGTATAAATGGACTTCCGTCTGTCAGGACCTGAGTTACCTTGGACACTGCTAATGATGTCAATCCAATTTGGTGTCCAAAACTACCGCATGGCATGCAGAAAAAGGGGAAGGTACCAAGGTTCCGGATAAATAGAGAACACAATTTGTTCTTTTCCCCTTTCTTTTTTTCATACGTGCTAACGTAAAGACTTAAGGAGAACAGTAATCTGTTAGAATGACGATCGGTTGATCACTTGCAGATCTCCTCCACACTAGACAGGATGCCCCTGTCCTGAAAGAAAGGGACCCTATCTCATGTGCCTATTCACAACAGACCCTATTCTCTAAAAGAATGTTGTGGACTTAAGGCAAAGACTTTGCAAGAATGCAGAGATAAACTCAAGGAGCTTGGGATGTGTTATATGTGTTGCGCTTCTTCAGACCACATTGCAGAGGACTGTAAGGCTGTCATCAAGTGCGCTGATTTCAATAGCGATAGACTCAGTGTCCTCCGGTGGGCCCTGGGTCCAACACAGCGGGGCCCATTGTGGCCCTGTAGCGCTGAGGGCCGGTCGCGACCCCGTGGTACTAATCTGGCCAGCGGCACAATGTAGTTACCTCATCGCGCCGCTGTCTCTCCTCAGTCGCACAGCTGTCATAGGCTGTGTGGCCTAGAAGCTGCCCCAGGAGTGTCCCAGCGCTGGCAGCGTGATAAATGTTCATGCCGCAGTTGTAGGGCAGATGAGGAACTCGCTCAGCTGGGGAAGGAGGTAAGGTGAGTATTAGTGTTATTATTTTTAATGGTGGTTACCTGCCTGTGAGAATCTATATCTATATACCTGCCTGAGGGGACTATTATCTTATATATCTGGTCTTGATTGGGAATTTATCTATATACCTGATTGCCTGCCGACTGAGGGGACATATATACTATATACTTGCCTTCCTGAGAGGACATATATCTATATACTGCCTGTCTGACGGGGACCTATTTGTCTATATACCTGCCTGTGGGGACCCTATATCTTTATTCCTGCCTGACTGTGGGGACATAAACTTTATTACCTGCTTGGACTGAGGGACATATCTATACACCTGCCTAACTGATGGGATCTATATATACCTCGCCTATCTGAGGGGACTATATATACCTGCCTGAGAGAGACCTATTATTGAACTTCCTTTCTGAGGGGAACTAATATACCTGAAAAAGTTAGTATTTTCTAAGATATTTGTTCAGAATCTGCAGGGATGAGTGAGTGGTTAGGGAGAGTCAAGCATGGTGGTGTGGACAGGTAGGAGGAAGAAAAGAAACGGTGAACAAATCATCGGAGAAAGTCAATTGAGTCCCTTAAATGTACCTGAACTGTAATCACTCATACTTGTGCAAAGTGTAATGATTTATATTCAGTAATGGTGTGGTGGTAGTATTCAGTCATTATGTACTGGTTATATGTAGTCATAGTGTGGGTGTTTTTATTCAGTCACTATGTGGTAGGTATATTTGAGGTATGGTCGTTGTTGCTGCATTATTCAGCACTTTTGTGTGGATGATATGTGGCTGAATTTTTCAATCACTACGTGGTGGTGATATATGTGGTCATGGTGTGGGTTGGTATTTTATTTAGTACACTATGTGGGGGTTGATATGAGGTCATGGTGTGGAAGGTATTAGTCTGTTACTATTGTGGTTGGTTGTTATGTGGTCATGTGTGATGGTATTATTCAGTCACTATGTGGTGGGGATATGTGGGTCATAGTGTTGTGGTGTTTTATTAGTCAGACTATTTGGTGATATGTGGTCAATTAATGTAGGCAGTATTTGGTCTTAATTTATGTAAATTTTTGACTTCGGTTTCTGGTTTTATGATAGCGATGTTTTATTTGGTAAAACTGTATGAACATTTGTGTAGTGGTTTATATACATCAGTACTTTGTGTTATAGCTTGTGATATTTTTTTATTTTATGGAAATTGCGCCGAGAGGGACGGGCATATATCTTTTGATCTTTTTTGTTCACCTCGGTGTACTACTGCTGCAATTAAGTGTGAGAGACTAAGAAGCAAGCACTCTATCTTGATTACAGATTAGTGTGATAATGTCATCACATTGGTCTGTTTAAGTCGAAGCAAGACCTGACGGGGCACCGTAGAGGTGGCGGAGACAGCGAGGCAAAGTTGGCCCCTAAAATAAACTCCTCTGGTGGGCCACCCCAGTCCAAAACTGGATAGGCATGTTACAGCTATGCATCCTACATCATCTAACAATCACAATCTCAAGCAGCATTTAACGCCATCGCAATGCATAGCGGGGAGCCAACTGCTTAAGATTCAGTCACAACCACTGTCTCCTCTTCTTACATGGAAATATGTGGCAGAAGGAATGGTCCCAAATGCTGTGCCAAAGTGTGTTTGGTCAAGGTCTACCCAGAAGGTCTATCTGAAAGGGCCACTAAAATGTATGATATTATAGACAAACAAAGTAAGGAGGAGGAGCCTATATTACCTATTCTATCTATGAGCCCTAAAAATGGCCCTAAGCGGGATTGGTGTCCTGAAAAAGCGTTTTCCTGACTCCAGAGCCGGTGACATTCTTTGAACTATATTGGCTTGCGGGTAACTGTATCTTTGGATATCTATATAATATACTGAATTTAAGGTTAGTGTATTGCTCCAGAATATTGGGCTTGCATATTTTTTGAAGATACAAGCCTTAATAACTTTGTTATATGATTGGACATGTTTTTTAGGGGCGGTATTTCACAATCCCTATTTATTTGGCGCTTAGGTGTTTGAATGTTGGGTCATTAATGGGAGACATTCCTCTCATGGAGGGCACACTAGCCTTTGGCCTCGTGGATATCTTTTCACCAATGAAGAACTCTGTTTATTAAGTGGGAAAACGTGTTGGTTAGTGGGGGGAGTAGGGTTGAACATACTGGGCGACATGTATGAAAGGGCTTTTCGCCTGTTTTTTGGCGTAACCTGCGCCTCCACAGCCCAAATTCGCTGTCGGACGCAGGGATGCGGTGTTAGGCGCAGCGTTAGCCCACTTTCTGTGGCGCCGGCATGAAGGGGCGGGCAAATGGGCGCGGGTTTGTTGGGCGCGGTGTAGGGTTCCGGGGAGGGAGCGGCGCGGCTCGTTATACTCGAGGCATGTTCGATATGTGTGTCGGCAAAGTGCGGTCAGTCAGACCTAGTTTTATTTTGGTCCTAACTGCTCTGGCGGAGGCGAAGTGATAGCGTTCGTGACGAATAATCGCACGTGGAAACACTAGAATGATCACATAGAGAAAATCGGCGCTCAGATCCGTGGGCATGGAGTATGATTCCGAAAAAATTGCTTTATAAAGGCGGAAAACATTCTCAGAAAAAGAGCTAAACCTAAAAAAAACCAATAAATTAAAAATATCACTTCCAAAAATCTAGAACGCCAGATATCGAAGAATGTTTGGATTGGTAAACTTGCCGGGAAAATACTGTAATTCAAATTCTGGAAAAGCTATTCTATTGGTCTGCAGCAACCGGCAAATCAAATAGGGAGGACAGTGAAACATTAAAACCCTATGGAGAACTATTGTCATTCAGATTCAAAGGCGGGACAGTTCAAAAAATACAGTAAAAAACTGACAGAAATCAGCTGATTGGTTGAGGCTATCGGCGGGCTTGGCTATCTCGGGCAATCAGAATAGGGAGCGACAAAGACCATTATCTACTTTGGAGAAGTTGTTGACCTATCATAAATAAAAGGCGGGACAGTTCAAAAAAAGACAGTAAAAATACAGAAAAGAGCTGATTGGTTGAGCTAAGGGGGCTTGGTTATCTTGGCCAATCTGAGCGTCTAAGCTAAAAAACTTCTTTTCCCATTGTATTCTATGGATGAGATCGGCGCAATGCAATCTCGGCGCTCAGCGCGTGCGGCATAGAGTGTGAATAAAAAAAACTCATTTTTATTAATGTGTAAACATTATCAGATAAAGCGCTGAAACCTTCTATAAATATAAATCAGTTAAAATACAAAAAAACGCGTTTGTCGCCGAGAATGGCGCTTCGTAAGGAATTGCAAGATAGAGAATTGCCGGGTAATAAAGTAAATTCAATTGTTTAAAGCTTTCTGATTGGTCGGCATAAACCAGCCAATCAGATAGGGAGCGACAGTGGGCTATTAATATGCTATGGAGGAGTATTTTGACCAATCAGAATAGGAGCGACAGGGAGTCATTCTAACCTATGGAGAAACTATTGACCAATCTATTCAAAGGCGGGACAGTTATCAAATAACAGTAAAAAAATTGCAGAAAAGAGCTGATTGGGTTTGGGAGATAGCGGGGCTCGCCAGCTTAGCAAATCAGAGCTGGAGCTTCTTTCTCATAGAGTTCTATGGAGATAAAAAGAAATTCCGAGCGAGTCTGTGATGGCTAACTTAAAGAGGCGTGGTTACTTTGGACCAATGGGGAGAGCGAGCGAGCCTCTTATGGGTTTTCTAACTGGATTGAAATTGGGAATACAACTGTACAATGGCCGATATCAAATGATACAGTGTACAGAAGTCTGTACCGTTGTGTATATAAAAATGAACACAATATATTGGGGTATAGAATAACAAATATTAATTACAATAAAATCTTGTTTATTTATTTATTTTTGTTTGAATTATAACCCCTTTACTATTGTTCCGTGGATAACGAAAATAAGTAATAAACTTGATTTTATAGTGAATTTAATTTTTTTTTTTCTTTCCCAATATTTATGGATAATGTTTATAGTTTTTTTACAGATCGGTTACAAGTTCTGTACTTTATCATTTGATTTCGGCCTTCGCTACAGCCCCGCACGGCCCCACTGCGCCTCAGTCCCCGCATTGCGCCCAACAAACTGGCGCATGGCGGACTGTAACCACTGTATGGAGCGCACTTACACTCCGGCGACGAATCTAGGCGCAGTCTCAGCTCTGCGCCCATAGTCCCGCACTGCGGCATTCAAACACTGGCGAGGCGCGGACTTTAACATTGTATTGACATAAATCGGCGCAAATTTCGCCGGAAAACTGGCGGAAGATGCGCCCCGACGTGGCGAAATTCAGTCATGTCGCCCACTGTTTTTCCTTTAATTGGTTTTGTGTAATTTTGTCTATCATGTATGTTCATTACTGATTAATGTGGGTTTTGATTCTCTATTCAGATGAATTCTTTTGTGGGATAAGTTGTTGAGGAGATTAGTCTGTGGGACGTCCTTTTTCAGTACGCCTATCCCGCTTAGGGCCATTTATAGGGCTCATAGATTAGAAATAGGGTACTATAGCCCCGCCTTTCTGTCTTACAAATTTTTTGACCGTTGTAGTTTTACACTGAGTTGTGGTTAGTCCTTTTGCATTATTTAGATTGTCATATTATATCGAATTAAAGGTTAGGTTTTCTATTGGAATATTTTTCTTTGGTTAGTTTTTATTCTATATTCCATTTCTATTCTGAGCTTCAGAATTTGTCTTTCCTGTTGATGATTCCGTAAGGTATATCAACAATGCAATGGTTCAGATGATGCCCCATATGCACCAAGACTTGACTTAAGCTGAGTAATTGTGGGTGATGTATGTATGGATAAGAGCCATAAACCATCTGAAGTGAACTCATTCAAAACCTATGTGCTCCAAAATGGATCGGACAAAAAAAAAAAAAATTAAAATACTCACTTTAAGCCATACTCTCATCATTACAAAATAAAGGAACCTCATCAAGGCACTGGACATCATCCCTACCCGTTATGATGACTTAGGAAGATCAGTGTTTTGTACAACACAGATTGAAAAAATTAGGCCTTGTCCATTAACGACAGAGAGTTTATTAAAATAATGGATAGTGGATTATTCAAAGATTAATCCAACCATTGGGTCGCATTCTTACCCTTCTGTACCGTAAGAATCAGGCTTCCCAGACAACGAGAAAGGCACTACCAGATTCATATCATTTACAAATGTACATTAAAAAGCCTGAAATGAAAGATCATTTCGTGGCCTTCATGGATAGGATATTTCGCAATGACCATGGAGAACCAGCTCCACCTTTCCAAGAACATGAAGAGTGCTGGCATCTTCCTTTATTTGGAGTTTATCATCCTTGAAAACCAGATCAGAGTGGTGTTTGACTCAAGTGCCAAGCATTGTGGCATATCTCTGAATGATGTTCTCCTCACTGGTCCAAACCTGACCAAACAATCTGGTAGGAGTGCTTATGAGATTCAGAAAGGAGCCAGTCACCATTACTGCTGATATTGGACAGATGTTCCATTGTTTTATCATATGTCAAGATCTCAGAAATTACCTCAGGTTTCTGAGGCACTGAGACAATGACTGTCAGGGACCGGTCAGGGGCACATGAACAGACACTAACCGAGTGAGGCCCTGAACTGGGTTCCCAACACTGTCCCTGCCTTTTGGGGTACCCAACTACCTTAATAGGGTCGACTAACAGAAGCTAGAGCATACACTGATTAGAGCAGACACCAGACACAGACAAACAAAGGACAGAACAAATAAAGAGGGGTTCAGACTAGCCAGGTCAATTACCGGTCAAGGAGCAGCAGTACCCAACATCACTGAAGAGAGTAGTCAGCAGAACAGCAGGGGGTCAAATACGATAAGGCCAAATGCAAATGGAGGGCTCTACTACAAGCAACAAATTCTCTATAACAGCACAGGTGGACTGGTGTAAAGGCATCCTTAAAATAGGTAAGCAGCGGGACACAGAACAGAGGTGACTTGGTGGAAGAAACACAAAACTAGTAGGAAACAAGGCTGTCAAATCAAGGAGGTACACTGGTTTAACTGAAAGAGTGGTGCTGGAGATTCCTGGCACGGGACGTTGGCAGGAATCAATTTAGCCTACAGAGAAAAGAAGGACAGTTACACTGGTGAATGAGAATACAAGGTTTAGTATTACGTTAAAAACCATGGTTTACGTCGTACCGGCCATGGCCGGCGACCTGAGCCAAAAGCAGGGAGTGTGCAAGGCACAATCATGACAATGACACTAGCAAAGAAATGATTGAATACCGCATGAAAGTGCACGTCTCACGGTAAACAGTCCTTACCTGCTGTTGCTACATTTGGCCTTTTGTAGGACAGATGCTGATGATGAGTCAGAGTTTGGGAAGGATGCCTGACACTACATTGAAAGAGACTTCTACCTAGACAGGGCGCTCAAATCCTTGCCCATGGCTGAAGAAGCCATAAATCTGCTCAAAAGGACTCAACGTATGCTTTCTAATGCTTGTCTGAGATACTTAACATTGCTTCCAACAGTGCTGATGTTCATGAATGCCCTGTTCAACCATAGATGATGACACAGAATCGTCAGTGACTTGAACTAGGTCTAAACAATCCCACTGTACAGGGAAAGTCTGGGTTTAAGGTGGGAAATTGTTAAGATTGACTCCTTTGGCTTTCAAATTAACTGTACAGATAAACCGTTTACTAAACGTCATGTTCTTTAAGTAGTAAACATCCTATATGATCCACTGGGATTTATAGTGCCCTTGACTGTACAAGGCAAATTTCTGTTAACATAGTTCTCAGAGTCTATAGAGGACTGGGATGCCGCACTGCCTTCCAACAAGCAACGAAAGTGGGAGTCTTGGAAAGAATCTCTACATACCTTACATAGGACTCACCTACCATGATGCTACACTCCAACATCTCTTGCCAGAGAACAAGAAAATCCACATCTTTTCAGATGCATCTACTGAGGCCATAGCAGCTGTCACCTACTTGAAGGTAACAGACTCTTGCAATAAAGTCCAGGTTGGATTTCTATTTGGGAAAGCCAAATTAGCTCCTAAATCTGAGCATACCATCCCTAAGCTTGAACTTTGTGAAACTGTACTAGCTGTAGTGATTGCAGACTTTATTCAATGTGAGCTAAATGTTCATGTGGATGACATTCAGTTTTACACATACAGCACGGTTGTTCTAGGTTCCATCTACAACCAGACAAAACGCTTCTATGTCTATGTCAGTAACCGCATTGAAAGGGTTAGAAAGTCCTCCAAACCTGAGCAATGGCATTACAGTATGTCCCATCTTATCTCGATCCTGCAGATTGTGCCACCAGGCCAGCATCTTTTAATGTCTTTGCAAATTCTTCTTGGTTGACAGGCCCAGAGTTCCTGCTGAGCAAGGAAACTTCTATTCAAGACATCTTCAGTCTCCAAGATCCTGATGATGATCCAGAGATTCGACCAGAAGTAAATACTCTTGTCACCAAGTCCAAAGAGATGTCTGGTTTGAGCTGTCGTCGCCTTGAACGTTTCTTCAAATGGCTTAAGCTCGTACGCACCATCACAAGGACCAAGTCAGAAAGGAATCTTCCTGGCCATCACCTCTTCACCACTCTGCTGTTAGGACATTACCAAGAAACGGTTAGCACCCAAGCCATTTCACCAAAAATCTTAAAAGCTGCAGGCCGACATCTAAGACTGTCCTGAAACTATCTGCTGAGTGATCTGCAGTCAAGTCAGAAGGTAGTCTCAAAGAACTTTCTATTGGCTCAGTCTCCAACTTCTGGCCTATTCCAGCTACAGTCGCCTGCACAAAGGACAAGGCATATTTACCATTGGACTTTTTATGTCAATATATCCAGTTATTGTTGTGTTTTGCATTGTTTTCTTTTTTGTCTTGCTGGTTCCACAGTCGTTGTTGGTCACCAGATGAACATTACTCCATAATGTCAAAGAAATATAGTGAAATCTTAAGGATTTCAGTCGGGGAGTGTGCTGTCCCACCTAACTGGGAGGCACCATTACATGTGTATTAATGTTATGTCTATTATGCAATGTTGATGTATTTGCTGCCACCCTGTGACCATTGTTTTCAACTGTTTGTATGGTTATGTTGGATGATGATATACTGTAACTCAAATACTTCTTTGCTGCATGTTCCTCCTCCTCTTTTGTGAGGTCACATCCTGCCTCATTGTAGCTGTGACTCCCTCTTGTTCTGACATGTTTGCACAGAGCTGAGAGGAGAATCCATTTTGTAACCTCCTGCTTGTTATCTCAAGGTCCAGTGAATAAATACCCTGAAGCACATCCATTGTTTCCTTCTTACTGGATCGCTACATGCTTGGAAGGGGCTTAATATAGCGAGTTCACTATCTTCCATATGCTTGTACAGAGACAGACTTCTCACATCTATCAGGGACTTTTCTAACATACATCAGTGCCAGAATAGAAGAAATTGGTCACTAACTATACTTCAATCCAACTGTTAACCTTTTTGCCATATATCTGTGTAGGTGCACCATTTGATGATACAGGTGTAAACTTTGGGACTCTTTTATAATTTTTTCATGTACTTGAGAATCTTATAAAAGGTAAAATATAGCATCATTTGTGTTTCTTTTGATATAACATACTGAAAACATTGCACGTAGAGATGTTCATATAAGAGTTATTTTTTTAAGATGATAAATTATTCAGGCCTGGGGATTCTTTTCAGAGAAAGAGAGGCAGAAAGCAAGAGGCAAAGTGCAAGCCATGTAAACAAGCTGTAGGGTAGGCCCCAAGAATTCTACTCGAGAATATATTTGTCTGAAGCACTGTGAAATAAAGTTCTCAGTAAGCAAAAAGTATGTATTTTCATTGACTCCAAAATTACCTGCTAAGGGTCCATAAGAATTCTCTAAACCCATCTGGTTGGCTTTCCTCTCTCATTATATAGATTTTCATCTCGATGGTTTGTATGAAACCAGGGTCTGGAAAACGGGTAGGAAGAGGTAGGCTACCACATAGGACACCACCCCATGTCTATCATGAATGCGGCAGGGCCATCTTTTCCATTGGGCACACTAGGCAGTTGCCCCGGGGCCCCACAGGTATAGGGGCCCCGAGTGGTGTATGTTTGTGCCAGGAACACAAGAAACATACCCTGGATTCCTTGGTTTGCTTTGCTTATTTAACCATTTGTGTGTTTTTAGGACGTGCAAACAGTTAAAAATCATGGTGGAGAAGGGAGCCAAAGGCTCCCTGTCCTGCCAAATAGTTTTGTAGACTTCAGGCTGCCGGTGTCCAGACATAAATGGGATGATAATATTGCCTGCTTGGGTGGGAGGGGGGGGGGGGAGCTCGAGGCATGGCCAAGTTTGATGTCATATATTTGGCAGGGCCCACTGCAGTGCTCCGCCCAGGGGCCCAGAATGCTGCTAAGATGGCTCTGGAATGGGGTGCAAGGATGTGTGGTGCAGGCTCAGAAGATTAGCGTGGTTGTTAGTTATAGCTGGATCCTGCCTTTAGTGGCCAGGACTGGAGATAACTCTGATCTCAGCCTTTTAACTACTTAGATGTTAATGAATATGTTAACTCCCATCAGGCTCAGTGAAGCTTTACCATATAATCTGTAGTATTCTGATTGTTGTTCTGCTGAATTTTTTCTGGTCTAAGTGTATCATATTAAGGTTTCCTATGCTATGGCTATGACTACTTTTGTATCATACAAAAATAAAAAATTAGCAACCAAGTTACTGTTCTAATTATCTAGTGTTTAGTCTACTCTACCATATTATTTTACATGCTTCAGACTGTAAAATGTTATATACTTAATTTTATGCACTAACTGTATCTACAAAGGTCTTTCTCCATATCTCTTCCTTTATAACCATACTCTTAATCTAGCTTACCTACAGCCCAACTGTTTTCTTACAAGGTCTCTAAATTGTCCTGGACTATTGCTGGCCGCTTATACTAAGTATTAGTATACTATTAGTGTACCTGTCACTACTGGTAACATTTCAGAATAAACTATTGTGTATGTACAGTAGCACTACTGGCCATTAAACAAATTTTTATTTAAAATTTTTTACCAGTTTTCCTCTCTGCAGGTTCCATGTCTAATTTCCATTTGTTCCTGAGCTAATGGGTCGAGACTAGTTGCTGTGATTTCTACCATATCCTGCGCCCGTGCATTAGAGCAGATACTGCTTTCATATACAGCGGTCTTTCAAGTTACAATGGTCGTAGGATATAATATTTTCAACATACCATGGTCTTTCCTGGACACTTGTTAGAACGTTGAGCAGCATTTTCATGCAGCTCTCTCTCCCTCCTTCTCACCACTGCTTTGAAAGAAAAAAATCTACTGATACTCACCATTCCTGCTGTCCGTGTCCCCCACTGGTTGCTCATTAATTTTGTCTTGTTCATTGTTCATGTGTATAAATAGTGCTGGTACTTGGTGTCAGCCTTGGGGTGACAAAAAAAAAAAACAATTCTACCTGACATCAAGCCGCAGCACTATTAATAAAGCGATATGGTAAAAAAATACACAGAAAGAGCACAAAATCACTTTATTTAAATAAACACTCCCCAACAACATCCGTCATTGACCATTTTATTAAAGAAATTAATCGAACACTGGTCTGACATAGTCCAATGTCCATATTAGGACATCCTCAGACTAAAACATCACATTGATGTGTTTCAACCAAATTGGCTTTGGTATCTTATGACCCCGAACTGTAAGAAGTTAGGGTCACATATTGGGGCTACCAAAAGATGGTATGTTTGTTGTTTACCTAATTTAATTCATTTAACGACCGCCCACTGACTTTTGATGGCAGATGGGGCCTGTCTTATGTCTGCAGCGTCACCAAAAGACGTTGCTGCGTACAGAGAGGTTTCAGTGCTCATTAGGGACCAGAGGTGCTTAACTTGATTGCAGTTATCCGTGAGCATGAAAAAATCAAAAGGGATTCCCCTACTTCATCGGGTCATTGGAACTCCCTGTGAGCCTGTGGAATATCTATACAGTTAACCCTGGCAACCTAGTACTAGTAGCCCCAGGTCTGTATGTGATAGCAAGCCTGCTATCAGGTCACACTTTGTCATACTGACACATAGGGCCACATGCATGAAAACTGTCTAGGTCTAAAACTCACTTTTTTGCCCATAGCAACCAATCAGAGCTCCCTTTTCATGTTCATTTGGTACTCTGGAAAAAATGAGAGGGGCACTCTATTGGTTGCTATGGGCAACAAGAAGTTTTATTTAGTTTTCATACATGTGGCCCATATGCTAATATTTATCTTAAGGTGTACGATAAAACATTACTAGGTGTAGAAAAAATAAATAATAAAATAAAATATTCATAAAAAAATTATTGTGCATACATTACCCCTAAAAAAGCCTACACATATTAGGTATCCACACGACCGTATTAACCTGCTGAATTAATCCAACAGCTTATTTACTGTGAAATGTAAATGGTGTAAAAATAATAATAAAAAAAAAATTCAGAAAAACACTTTTCTTTATGTCCACGCTGCAAAAAAAATGTAAAAAAATCTGCAGTCATTTATATGTAAACTCAAACTAGGCCACCAAAAAAAACCCAACTTCTTCTGCATAAAACAAGTCCTCATACAACTGCGTCATTGAAAAAATCAAATAAGTTATGACTGTTGAAACGCATGTGTTACGGGTACTCCTGCGACCCCCTCACCGGGTCGCAGGCACACCGGTGTCTCAGGGGTAAGCGACGCCGCAACTCGCATGTTGGATCGCGGGTGCGGTAACTGCTCTGCTCCATCCCATACCTACTCACCGCGCTCCAGTCGGTATCTGTGCCTTCTAGCATGCTCGTCCCCGCTCTCTAGTATGCGCATGCGCCGGCTCTGTTAAATTTAAAGGGCTAGCGCACCGGTGATTGGTGATCACTGGATGCTGATCCTATTTAACCCTGCCCCTTCCTGATTCCTTTGCCGGATCTTTAGTGCATTGTGCCTACTGAGAAAACGTTCCTGAAATTGTTCCATTGCTATACATATACCATGCCTGTTACCTCCGTCCTCTGAACACGAACCTTTGCTGCCTGTCCTGACCTCGCTGCCTGTCCCCGACTACGAGTTTGCCATACGATTCTGTACCATGCTGCACCTCGGTCGCCACCGCAACCAAGTCGCATAGTGTGTAGTTTCACAGAGCCACAGCTAGCTTTAGACTCACGCTTACTGGTCGGGGATTGTGGGTAGTTCTAAAAGGCAGTGACCTGACATATCAGCCTGCTGTTCTAACTATTCCTGTTTCACTTGAATGATACCGTAGATTTATAAAGTGTTCTATTACAAACTACAGAGTCGGTGGAAGAATCTTATCCCACAGTTGAAGGGGGGTTTGTGAGGAAACCCATAAAATAAGGGCCAAATTATGAAAAAATGTATAGGTCTAAGGACTTCCTTGTTGCCATAACAACCAAATCAGAGTCCCTATATTTTTTCCCAGAGCACTATATGAATATGAAATGGGAGCCTTGATTGTTTTTTTTATTGGCAACAAAGATAGTCTTCGTCCTAGGACAGGTTTTCATACATGTGGCCCTAAGTGCATATTGTGCAGTAATACTAAATATAAGCAGTAAATATCTGTCTCAATCCAGTGTGTGAACTACTTACATACGCTGCTATATCATATAGTTTTGCTTTGTTGGATCTTTTCTCATCACTGACAGTGGTGCGGGATACGTTGCCAGGTGCGCTCTCTGAAAACTACATTTCCCACAAAAGCCTTGAAATCCTTCCAGCTGAGCTAAAGATTCTATATACTACATCCACACCAAATATATATGTGTGTGTGTTTTACAGCCCTCGTATCTTTCTACTCTATAGAGCCGTCCCTTTACACAAGTCTGTCAGGTTCAGCTCAGTTATGTCACTAACCAGGAAGTAACTCACAGAGCCTGTCCTACTTTCTGTAGGACTGGTTTCTGTTGAGGAAGGAGCCCGGCGGCCTTGCGTTTCAACGGTTGTAACTTTTCAATGATGCAGTTGTATGAGGCCTCGTTTTATTCGAGACGAGTTGTACTTTATGGGGGAATAGTTTAAGCTCACTTATAAATAATTACTGAATTTTTTTCAATTTTTTTTTTGTTTTTTTCAATTTTTTTTTCTAACACCAATTACATTTCACACTTAATAACATGTTAGATTAATTCTACAGGTTATTACAGTTGTGTGTGATAACCTAATATGAGTAGGTTGTTTTGATAGTGTGTCATATATGCACAATTATTTTTTATTAAATATGTATATTTATTTTATTCTTTATTTTTTATTCTTTTTTATTACACTTTTTATGTTTTATGTACTATAAAAAAAAAATCCCATGAAGGGATAACAGTTTTACATTTTTTTTTACATTAGCAATGTATTAGCATATTCATATATGAATAGTACATTATAATCTGTGTCAGTCTGAACAGGCAGTGATCAGGGCAGTTCACGGTCGGTCTGGTCACTGGCTTGTTACACAGATGCTGGGGCTACTATAATTCACCAGGGAATGACTCTGCACATTCCCCGGGCTCTGTGGGTCACAGGTGTCACGAGCACCCGATAAGAGAGGGAAAACCGTTGATTACGCTGTGGGTGGAACGAATAAAAAAAAAAAAATTGCGCATCAAAGGGTTAAAGCACTGGGGTGCGGAGGTTTCTCCCACTCCCTGGTGCTTGCAAAAGCTGCAATGGGAACAGGGCTGTGTAGTACAGCTCCGTTCTCAGCGTTGCTGCGGCGCCGGGCTCCGTCAAAAGATGTCTCTGCAGACAAACGACCTGAAATGCTCGCCGTCAAAAGATGCTGGGCGGTCATTAAGGAGTTAAAGTTATTTAGGAATTTTTTTCATTATGACATGTAGTTTATGTATTTAGTTTTCTTCTTTTCCTGAAGAACCCCTTTAAGTAAACAAAGATAAGACTCTGCTTGAGGTTACTCACAATGGACGGACTGACTCACTAATGGCAGCTTAGAGCAATGAGAAATAAGAGAGAGCGGGAAGAGTTGGGGAGAGGTGGTCATTAACCAGAGAAACATGTATGCTCTAAGAGGAGATACACTATTCTTTATCTATTGACCAAAATCAACAAAGTAATAGTCTTCATTTACCTTTCCCTACATGTTAAAAATTTATCATTGTGGTGAGAAAACCCCTATAAGTGTCTGAAAATAGTCCGAGCAGAGACAAGAATGTGTAATGATGCATTACCTCTTGAAGTTTATGAACTGGGCAAAATGTCTTTGAGTGTGTCATAGAGGTGTTTTCTACAGTAGCAGTAAATGATCTCACACCGAAAGGTGCACTACTGAAAAGTAGCCTCTGATATCCTTGACTTTTGGATATGGGATGAACCCCCACTAACTAGTACCCACTTGAACACAAGAATAAATGCACAAAACACGTTCTTCTTTGGCATCAAAATGGCCACAGCTTTATTCAAAACCAAAGAAGTACAACAACTATGGAAGGAGTCAGGTGAAGTGCTAGGCAGTTGTCGGATATTCCCAGCTGTCTGACATTCAGTACCCGGCCAGATAGTAATAAAGGGACGGCACGCTCTGGCTTGCCATTTTAGCAGAGCCAGTACACTTTAGGGGCAGCAATGGCAGTACTGAAGATCCTCATTCCTGCTTAACCACCTTGCCCACCCCTGGATGACATTACTAGTGTTGAGCGATTACGTTGACCATCGACATCGGTCGATGGTCGTTAGTCGACCATCATCGACAAGATAGTCGATAGTGATTAAGTGGTCGATTATGAGCGAAGACCATTAAAGTCTATGGGAGAGCAACAACTCCTTCATTCTTACACCCAAAAAGGCTGGAGAAGCTGGAATTACATCCACAACAGTCTAATGGATACGTTGCTAATTCTTAGGCAACACCACTTAGATTATAAAAGCCAACAGAAAAAAATCACGACTCCAATCACTATCCTTTTCTTGTTCACTGAGACCTTAACCTGCATCTCCCACAATTAAAAGTGCCTGAAGGCAGTATGATTTGAACCATCTATTAATTGAATGGAATTGAATATCCAGTCTGGATCGCAGCTTGGCCCACAACCTGCATGACCCAGATTAAAAAGAGCTGGAAATAGGAGTTTTCAACCAACCGATTTTTGTTGACTGGACATTGGACTATATTGTCCAGTACCGCAGAAGGGACCATTACTGTCTGACCACAGGTTTAAAAAGTGCGGAAAAAGGAGTCTTTCAACACCTTTTAGTTGAAGCTGGACAGTGGGGAAATATACCTGTTCTGTACCACAGTTGACATTTAAACCTGTCTGACCACAGATTAAAAAGTGCTGGGGAAAAGAGTCTTTGAACCACATTTTAGTTGAACTGGACATTGGACTAACCTGTCCTGGGCCACAGCATGTGGCCAAACCTTGCATGACCCAGATTTAAAAAGTGCCGAAATAGGGAGTCTTTGAAACCACTTTTTAGTTGAACTGGACATTGAAATATCTGTTCCTGTACCGCAGATGAATTAAACCTGTATGACCCACAGATTATAATAAAAAGTGCCGGATAAAGGTGTCTTTCAACACCATTTTAGTTGAAACTGGACATTGGGTTTTATCTGTACTGTACCGCAGTATGAACAGTAAAATGTCTGGACCACAGATTAAAATGTGCAGGGAAAGAAAAGGAGTCTTTCTACTACTTTTTAGTGAAATGGACATTGACTTTACCTGTCTGGACAGCAGTATGACCATTAAACCTGGTTGCACCAAATTAAAAAGTGCGGGAAAGGGTTTTGAACCACCATTTTAGTTGAACTGGACATTTTCTAATCTGTCTGTACCGCAGAAAGACCATTAAAACTGTCTGACCCACAGGATTAAAAAGTCGCGGAAATATGAGTCTTTTCAACCACCATTTAGTTTCATCTGGACATATACGGATCCCTGTCCTGGGTAGCGTTGCACTCCGTATGGAGTGCGGAACAAATTGAACTTCACTTGGAAATACTGGTGGTTACGCTCCTGTTCCACCCAGGTGCCCCTTTTTCTTGGCATTCTTTTTCTTATTTGTACTCAACGTCCGGGAGGAAAATTGTCTCTGGACTTTTGTTCTCTGTCCGGGCTCCATTTCCTTGTCTTGAATAAACCTTACATAAGGTCAGTTTTCCTTGTACCCCTTCTTGTACAATTCAGAGGATTTTTTTACAGTATTTTGTACATGCAAGTTTTTTAGTAGTTTAATTCTAGATAGAAAAACACATTTTAAAATAGGGTTGGAATCCCACCCATGTCTTCCTTCGTTTCCATTTTTTTAATTGTATTAAATGGGTTGTCTCAATTACAGGGATTGATAGCTATGTTATAGATCTTGCAAAAACATGTCATCTTTGGCATTTGTGTCCATTTACAGTGTCCTACCTATTCATGTTGTGGACTAGACCTTCACCCTTGTGCCACTCTTGCCAAATTGTGAAGACAAATGTCGGTAGAACACAACATTTTTTTATATTAGGACCTGTGTATAGCTGCATTTCAAAGCAAAATGCCGCCAAAATTCAAAGCATGACCTTGGAGCCAATTTGGACCAATTGTGAAGAACCAAATGTCTGTTAGAACAACATTTTTTTTTATATTTTAGACCTGTAGTATAGTGCTTTCAATAGAAAAATGCCCATAAAATTTCAAAGCATGGACCTTGAGGCCACTTTGGACAATTGTGAAGAAAAAATGCTTGTTAGTAAAAAATTTTTTATAGTAGGACTGTAGTTGTTGTATTGCTGGCATTTCAAAGGCTGCATGACCCAAAAATTATATAAATGACTTCTTCAGCCACTTGTTAAAAAATTCGTGAGGGAGAATGGCCACTTAGAAGCCAAATTTCTGTTCCAACGGACCATGTTTTTTGCTGTATTCCACAGTACATGACCCCAAAAATTATAATTGACTTCTCAGCCACTATTAAAAAATTGTGAGGGAGGAAATTTGACTTAATAGCCACATTTCTGTTCCAAAGGACATGATTATTGCTGTTATCTCTCAGCTAATGGGACCCAAAAAATTATAAATATGATTCTCCACGCACTATTAAAAAATTAGTGCGGGAGATATGCCACTTAAAAGCACATTTCTGTTACCAAAGGATCATAATTTATAGCGGTATCTCCAGCAACATGACTCATACCCATTGACAATGCGATAACTTTCTAAAGATAAAGTGAGTAAATGGAATACGGTGTTGTCATGAGAACTTGCGGTCTTTAACAGTCTCCTACAGCAAAACAGCAAAATGAAATGTTGGGAAAAGAGAATAAAATTGCAGTAAGAAATGAATCTTTTTAAAAAAAAAGTTTTCATGGAGGACCATTTTTGTTTGAAGAGGAAAGTTAAGTAGACGGAATAATCGTAGTGACCTCGGCAATTGGGGCACACAACATCATCAGGATCCATGCCTGTTTCATCCTTGATGAAAGTCAAACGGATCCACTTATTGTGGAAAGAGGATGGTTTGTCTGATAATTGATCCTCCTGTGTGCTGAAGGTCGTCAGTTATGCGCTGGTGAGGGATGACAAAAACCTCTATGGGCGTGGCGAGCGAGCTAGGGCATTCGTACTTTTTGGTTACCAGAAAAAAAAAGTCTATTGGGTCCGGAACTACATCCAAAAAAATCGGTTGTTTGAGGCAGATAGTCGTAGTGATCCATGATATTAAGCTGGTCTCTGTGTGTTGGTGGGTGTCCATGCATTGATGATTAGTGAGGAGGGGTAAATAAGATTGCCAGAGGTCACCATTCGGCTTGCCACCTTGCTGCTGCTGCTGCTTACGGCTACTTGGCAATCTACTGCTGTCACGTCGCTGATGTTGTCCCCACTGTGACATTTGGGGAAAGTGAAGCTGACGCAACAGATGTTCCAGTTGATCAATCGCAAGTCTCCATTTTCTTGCATTTTACTCTCGAATTTGGGTGGGTGGAAGGAAGTGCTGAGTTTTGTTTTGTACGGGGATCCAGGTGGGTGGCCACTCCGTAACGGTTTGTTCATTTTGATGGCCTTATTGCGAGGATATGTTGGGAGGAAATGGAGTTCCAAGCACTCATGTGAGAGATGGTGGCCTTGATTTCCAAGCCTCTGGTTCGATGTGGGACTAGCAAACTGATCTTCTCATCTTCCTCCTCCGCTCAAATTCGCGCCAAACCTCTTTCCAAGGCAGAGACGTCGGTAATAGTCGGTGTTAGGATACTCCTCCTCTTCCTCCTCCTCCGCTTGCCTCCGGCACAGCTTAACTAGCACCGACTTGCCTGAGATGTTGCACCCAAGAGCTGGATGCGCCACTTGCATAGCTCTGAACCCGAACTCTGCTATGAAGGACGATGAAATTGTGAAACTGTGGGCATTGTGGATTTTGACGGAGAGAAAGGTCGTTCCGCATCTGTGGTCCGTTCCTCCTCCGTCGCTGGCGGGGACTGTGTTTCAGAGTGTCAACGATCGTCCAGAAACTAAGTTCACACACAAGGCTCTGCTGTCAAGGGCATTGTCCGCAATGGACCATTTTTGGTGGCTTCTTCAAAACTGGATAAGGATGGTGCTGAGCTCTTTCAACTGTCCTCCACTCCTCGGTGGTTTCAACACCCCGAGGTCCGCAACGCTGCTTGTTCAGGCCATGTGTCAATTCGTACTGCGTAATGCATTGCGCTGCTGCACAAATCGCTTGGGAGCAATTGTGGAGGGTGTGGAATACCAGCGGTGTTTGCACGTCAACAATGAGACGGTGACGAGGAGGACGAGTGACGCTGCCAACACAGCCAGGCGGGATGAAGCAGGGTGCGATCGGCGGTAAGTGCGTAATTTGACTTCGAGCATTCCTCAGGAGCAGTCAAGTCCCGGGTGATTCTTTAGATATTTGGTCTGGACGACAATGTTTTTTCGACATTGTGCAGGCATGGGATGCTGCTCTGTCTAGAATCTTAAGGGCTGCCAGCAGACTTTCGCCGTTATCGCACACCACCTTGGCCTGGCACAAGGTTTTCTTGGCACCCGCCCAGCGTCGGTCTCGTTGCGGAGAGCCATCCACGCTCTGACCTGTGTGTGGACAGTCTCAAGACAGATTAATTTCAAACACGGCTGGTTTCTTGGGCACGTGATGCCACCCAGGGGGGTGCCGTTCCCCACTTTCCCAGATATGAATGGCATAAGCCGCAGTTTAGGAAGTCTAGGCGGCAGCAGCTGTGGGAGCAGGAGGAACGGCCATGACAGCGGTCACCCAGCTTTCCCAGTAAACGATATAATCTTAAAGCTCAGCCCTCTACTCTGCCCCCTATGTGGGTATGTCCAGTGGAGGAACCACTCATATCCTCACACACAGACAGGGGTCCTCACTATACGCCCTAAAGTTTTCCTTCTTTATGCTGCCTATTAAAGGAGTTGTTTCTCGCACAGAAAATTGCTGCATAAAAAAGAGGATAATCAATGCGGCAGGTGCGTGGGCCCTACCTTTGGGACCTGCACCTATTTCAGGAAGGGGGCCCCAAAAGTTATTGCGCCCAACTCTGCACTCTTTTCTATGGGAGTTCCCAGTACAGGGGGCGCTGGTTGTGTGATCTCCCTCCATTCTGTCCTAATAAATAAGGGGAGTCCAGTACAGGGTGACTCGATGCGCTGATTCTTCCATTTATGTCCTATGGGAGTTCCCAGTAAGTGGGAGCGCTGTGTTCTCTCCATTTGTCTTTGGGAGTTACAGTACAGGGGACGCGCTCGTGTTCTCTCCATTCTGTCCTATGGGATGTTCCCAGTACAGCGGGATGCGCTGTGTTCTCTCATTCTGTCTATGGGAGGTTCCAGTACAGGGGAGCGCTGTGTTCTATCCATTCCTGTCTTATGGGAGTTCCAGTACTGGAGTATAGGGAGCGCTGTGTTCTCTCCATATTTTCTATGGGAGTTCCCAGTACAGGGGGAGAGCTGTGTTCTCTCCATTTGTTCTATGGGAGTTCCAGTAACGGGAGCGCTGTGTTCTCCATTCTGTTCTACGGGAGCGCTGTGTTCTCCATTCTGTTCTACGGGAGCACTGTGTTCTCCATTCTGTTCTACGGGAGTTCCTAGTACAAGAGCGTGCTATATTCTCCATTCTGTTCTATGGTTCCCAGTAAGTTGGGGAGCGCTGTGTTCTCCATTCTGTTCTATGGGTGTTCCCAGTACAGGGGACGCAGTGTGCTCTCCATCTGTTCTATGGGGAGTTCCGTAAAGGGGGGGTATCGTGTGTTCTCCATTTCTGTTCTATGGGAGTTCCCAGTACAGAGGAGCGCTGTGTTTCCATTTGTTTCTATGGGAGTTCCCAGTAAGCGGGAGCGGCTGGTTTCTCCATTCTGTTCTATGGGGAGTTCCCAGTACTGGGGAGCGCTGGGTTCTCCATTCGGTTTCTTGGGGATTTTCCAGTACTGGGGAGCGCTGGGTTCTCCATCTGTTCTATGGGAGTTCCAGTACAGGGGAGCGCTTGGGTTCTCCATTCTGTTCTCTATGGGAGTTTCCAGTACAGGGGAGCGCTGTGTTCTCTCATTCTGTTCTATGGGAGTCCAGTTACGGGAGAGGCGCTGTATTCTCTCCATTCTGTTTATGGGAGTTCCAGTACAGCGGGGAGAGCTGTATTATCTACATTCTGTTCTTGGGAGTTCCCAGTACAGGGGGGAGCGCTGTGTTCTCTCCATTCTGGTTTCTATGTGAGTTCCAGTCAGGGCGTAGCGCTGTGTTCTCGCATTCGGTTCTATGGGAGTTCCCAGTACAGGGGAGCGCTGGTGTTCTCTTCATTCTGTTTCATGGGAGTTCCCAGTAAGGGTGAGCGCTGTGGTCTCTCATTCGTTCTATGGGAGTTCCCAGTACAGGGGAGCGTGTGTTCTATCATTCTGTTCTATGGGAGTTCCCAGTACAGGGGAGCGCTGTGGTTCTCTACATTTGTTCTATGGGAGTTCCAAGTTACAGGGGGAGCGCTGTGTTCATATCCTTTTGTTCTATGGGAAGTTCCCTGTACAGGGGGAAGCGCTGTGTTCTCTCTTTCTGTTCTATGGGGAGTTCCCAGTAAGGGGAGCGCTGTGTTCTTCATTTATGTTCTTTGGGATGTTTCCAGTACAGGGGGAGCGCTGTGTTCTTCTCCATTCTGTTCTAGGGTGTTCCAGTAAGGGGGAGCGCTGTGTTCTCTCAATTTATGTTCTATGGAGTTCCAAGTTCAGAGGGTGCGGCTGTGTTTCCCTTCTGTTCTATAGGAGTGTTCCCAGGTAAGGGTGAGCGTTGTGTTCTCTCCATTTGTTACTTATGGGAAGGTTCCCAGTACAGGGGAGCACGTCGTTCTATCCATTCTGTTCTATGGGAGTTCCCAGTACTGGGGAAGCCTGTGTTATATCATTCTGTTCTATTGGGTGTTCCAGTTACAGGGGAGGAGCGCTGTGTTCTCTCCATTCTGTTCTATGGGAGTTCCCAGTACAGGGGAGCGCTGTGTTCTCTCCAATCTGTTCTATGGGAGCTCCTAGGACAAATGTGATCGTCTCTTCATTCTGCTCGATAACTTTTGGGAGCCCATTCCTGAAATAGGTGCAGGTCCCAAAGGTAGGACCTGCAACTGACAAGCTTAGATATCCTATCTTTATGCCATCAATGTCTATGAAAGGAAAAACTCTCTAACTGTTAATAAAAAAAAAAAAAAAAAAAAAAGAGGAAAAACTGAAGGATGTGTAGGGACAAACCCGTCCGGGTGCACTGTAAAGACATAAATGGTCCTCTCCCCTAGAATTACCCTCATAGGGGGCAGAATACAGGACTGAGCTGTGAGACCTAATAAGTGACATGGCCGACAAGTAATCCCACATCGGTCACTTGGCAGATTCAGTGTATGTGATCTATCTACTATATCCAGCAATACCAGATAAGAATGTCACATTATACCCCGGAGATGGACTACCAGACGGGCCCCGCACTCACCTTCTGTGGGGTTCGAGGGCTGCTCCTTGTTAACTGTTGTCTGGATATTATTGAAGGAAGCGGGGGGAGCGCACTGCTGGAGGACGCCGATCGCATTACAGAACTGATCCGCAAGCTGCAAAAGAGAAGACAACTCATTACCACAATATCTACAGAAAACCCCCAAACATAGGAGGCCATCAGCCTCGCCCAGAAAACCAAAGTCTAAAGAGGTTAATGTACACTATAACCCAGAGCTGAGCGTATACATTACTTATCCTGTAATGACATGTTTTATACCTCCAGAGCTGCACTACTATTCTGCTGGTGCAGCACTGTGTACATACCATTTTCTTATCCTGTTTACTGATCCTGAGTTACTTCTGTATTATCATCCAGAGCTGCACTTCACTATTCTGCTGGTGCAGTCACTTGTGTTCATACATTTACTTATCCTGTACTGATCTTGTGTTACATCCTGTATTATCCTCCAGAGCTGCACTTCAACTATTCTGCTGGTGCCAGTCCATGTACTACATTACTTATCCTGCACTGATCCTGAGTTACATCCTGTTTTATCCGCCTGTGCTTGCACTCACTATTTTGCTGGTGCAGTCCTGTAATACATAATATTTATTTATCCTGTACTGTTTCCTGAGTAATCCTGTAATTATACTCCAGAGCTGCACTACTATTCTGCTGGTGCAGTCTCTGTTTACATACATTACTTATCTGTACTGATCCTGAGTTACATCCTGTATTATCTCCAGGAGCTTGCCATCTCACTATTCTGCTGCTGCACTCACTGTGGTACATACAGTCTTATACCTGTACGGACCGAGTTTACATCATGTATTATCCTCCAGTGCTGCAATCTACTATTCATATGGTGCAGTCACTGTACTAATTTAATTAATCCTGTACTGATCGGAGTTACTTCTCTGTATTATACTCCAGAGCTGCGCTCACTATTCTGCTGGTGCAGTCACTGTACATACATTACTTATCCTGTACTGATCCTGAGTTAAATCCTATATTATCCTTCAGAGCTGCACTTACTATTCTACTATTCTGCTGGTGCAGTCACTGTACATACATTACTGATCCTGAGTTACATCCTGTATTATCCTCCAGAGCTGCACTCACTATTCTGCTGGTGCAGTCACTGTGTACATACATTACTTATCCTGTACTGATCCTGAGTTACATCCTGTATTATACTCCAGAGCTGAACTCACTATTCTGCTGGTGCAGTCACTGTACATACATTACTTATCCTGTACTGATCCTGAGTTACATCCTGTATTATACTCCAGAGCTGCACTCACTATTCTGCTGGTGCAGTCACTGTGTACATACATTACTTATCCTGTACTGATCCTGAGTTACATCCTATATTATACTCCAGAGCTGCGCTCACTATTCTGCTGGTGCAGTCACTGTACATACATTACTTATCCTGTACAGATCCTGAGTTACATCCTGTATTATCCTCCAGAGCTGCGCTCACTATTCTGCTGGTGCAGTCACTGTGTACCTACATTACTTATCCTGTACTGATCCTGAGTTATATCCTGTATTATACTACAGAGCTGCGCTCAATATTCTGCTGCTGCAGTCACTGTGCATCCGAGTAGACAATGGCCACATAACACACATATACTATGGTGGCGTTACAGTCACAGTGAGCCCATAGACTATCGGGTAATACATTATATCAGTATTATGCGTGTCTCCCCCTCAGCTCCAGATACCACAGAGAAGCGCCTATAACCGGCGCCGGTAAATAACTCACCGAATTCAGCGCGTCCTGCAGCTGCGTCAGGCGATCCGCCATCTTTGACTCGGGCAAAACCGAAACTACGACGAGAGCCGCGACGTGCTTTCCTATTGGCCAGGAACCTGGTTACGTCACTTCTGCTTCCGAGCGCTGTTTTTTTTTCAGACACAGCTTTTCAGTCTGTTTTTTTATGCAATAACTTTATTGACAACACTAAAACTAACACTAGCACCAAGAACCTGTAAACATCAAGGCTTCTGTGTTTTCCTTAGGGTCTGAAATACTCAAAGACTCCAGATATTTGTATACCATGGTTTTTACCCCATGGGGCACTTGGAACGTGTCAGTGTGACTAATTGATATCTTTGTACATCTTCTATTGTCAATGGATGTAAAAAAATAAAAAATAAATAATTGAAATAATAAATAAATAAAATTAATAAAAATGAATAAAAAAAATAAAAAAAATGTTTTTAAAAATCTCGATAAAATAAAATGTTTTGCAGTAGGGACAAGATTGAGACAATATTTGCAGTTCCCTTGATAACCACCAGGTGGCCTTTGTCTAAGTAAAGAAAACAAGTATAGACTACAGAAATATTTATGCTTACTGGGTCAAAAGGGTTAAAAAATATTACAAATCCCCCCCCAAAAAAAAACTGCAGCCAGTACTTTAATAGGGCCCCATTCACATCTCATTCCAGCCCCTGTTTGTGGTACCGATTGGGATACCGTAAACATGTATCCCAATGTGCTATAGACTACTATAGGGCAATCATAGTCCTCATTGGACAATGTTTGTTCTGTTTAGTGAGCATATACCATTTCCTCTCTGGATGTAAAAGCGTGGTACATCTACCATGCTTTTGTGTGCGATACATAAACTGTATACATTCAATAAATAGGACAGTAGACAAATAGAAAAAGAAAAAATAAATACGTTTTATACTTTATTGTCTACTGTTTTTAATCTTGTGAAGGTATACAGCTCCTTTGCAGTTTTAAAAATAAAAGACGATTTTATCATATGCTCTATCTTCGGCATTTTCTTCTGGATTGCGTCCTCCACGAGCGCCGGGTCGGTTCTTCTTTTACCTGCTACAATAAATAGGACAAATATATTTCGATTGGGACTGTACTTGCCCTATACAAGGCTATGGCTTCATCAGGATACAATTTTATGGTAGCCACGATGGATACCACGAACGAGGGCCAAAGATGAGACACGAATGGGGCACAATAAGTTTTCACATTTATCAGCTGTAAAATACAATTACACTGCACATAGAAATACAATGTAATTAATAGAAAGGAAATGTCATAGAAAGAAATAGAAATAAACTAATACTAATAATCAAGAAAAAAAAATAGAATCTAAATATAAAGTAAAATTACATAAATAATAATGATACATCAATATATATATATATATATATATCTATATATATATATATATATATATATATATATATATATATAATTCCGAAAGAAAAACTACATATTGAATAAATATCCTTATTTTTAAATTAGAAATTAAGGCTATGTTCACACAACATATTTCAGGGTGTATTTCGGGGCGTAATTGTGCTGCAATGCGCCCCCAAGTACCTCCTGTAATTAAGAAAGAATTAAGAAAGAAGTAAACTTTAAATATTGAGTAAACATGAAAAACAATAATAATGCATCAAAATAAAAAGTCATAAATCATCGTAAAAAAGAAATGGATAAAAACAACTAAAATAAAGCTAATGGAATATTTGTTAATGACATCAAAATACATTGTGATATATGAATCAAAATATATAAAAATAGTCATGAAATAATAAATCAAAATGATAAATATAATAAAATATAAAATAAATATTGAGTAAAATATCAATAATATGTAAATAAGGTACTAATATCTTATAAATGAATGAAATAACAATCAAAAAATTAAGTAAAATAATAAATAATCGAAAGTAAATAACACAAATCATAATAAATTTAAATAAATAAATAGTAATAAATAATATGAAAATTAAATAAAAAAGAGAAATAATAACACATTAAAGGGGAACTCCCACCACAGACACTGATTGATGGGATATGACATAAAAGTCTGATTGGTGCAGTTTCCACCTGTGGACCTCGTACCTATCTCTGGAATGGGCCCCGAAAGTGTTGGTTCAGAATGGAGAACTAGTTACACTTACACACAACTCTCCATTCTGTTCTATGGGAGTTCCCAGTACAGGGGAGCGCTGTGTTCTCTGTTCTGTTCTATGGGAGTTCCCAGTACAGGGGAGCGCTGTGTTCTCCATTCTGTTCTATGGGAGTTCCCAGTGCAGGGCAGCGATGTGTTCTCTATTCTGTTCTATGGGAGTTCCCAGTACAGGGGAGCGCTGTGTTCTCCATTCTGTTCTATGGGAGTTCCCAGTGCAGGGCAGCGATGTGTTCTCTATTCTGTTTATGGAGTTCCAGTACAGGGGAGTGCTGTGGTCTCCATTCTGTTCTATGGGAGTTCCCAGTACAGGGGAGCGCTGTGTTCTCCATTCTGTTCTATGGGAGTTCCCAGTACAGGGGAGCGCTGTGTTCTCCATTCCGTTCTATGTGAGTTCCCAGTGCAGGGCAGCGATGTGTTCTCCATTCTGTTCTATGGGAGTTCCCAGTACAGGGGAGCGCTATGTTCTCCATTCTGTTCTATGGGAGTTCCCAGTACAGGGGAGCACTGTGTTCTCCACTCTGTTCTATGGGAGTTCCCAGTACAGAGGAGCATTGTGTTCTCCATTCTGTTCTATGGGAGTTCCAGTACAGGGGAGCTTTGGGTGTTCTCCATTCTGTTCTATGAGAGTTCCCAGTACGGGGGAGTGCTGTGTTCCCCATTCTGTTCTATGGGAGGTCCCGGGACAGGGGAGGCCTGTGTTCTCCATTATGTTCTATGGGATTTCCCAGTACAGGGAGCGCTGGGTTCTCCATTCTGTTCTATGGGAGTTCCAGTACGGGGGAGCGCTGGGTTCTCCCATTCTGTTTTATGGGAGCTCCTAGTACAGGAGACGCTGGGTTCTCCATTCTGTTCTATGGGAGTTCCAGTACAGGGGAGCGCTGTGTTCTCTCCAGTCTGTACTATGGGAGTTCCCAGTACAGGGGAGCACTGTGTTCTCCATTCTTTTCTATGGGAGTTCCCAGTACAGGGGAGCACTGTGTTCTCCATTCTTTTCTATGGGAGTTCCCAGTACAGGGGAGCGCTGTGTTCTCCATTCTGTTCTATGAGAGTTCCCAGTACAGGGGAGTGCTGTGTTCTCCATTCTGTTCTATGGGAGTTCCCAGTACAGGGGAGCACTGTGTTCTCCATTCTGTTCTATGGGAGTTCCCAGTACAGGGGAGCACTGTGTTCTCCATTCTTTTCTATGGGAGTTCCCAGTACAGGGGAGCACTGTGTTCTCCATTCTGTTCTATGGGAGTTCCCAGTACAGGGGAGCACTGTGTTCTCCATTCTTTTCTATGGGAGTTCCCTTTACAGGGGAGCACTGTGTTCTCCATTCTGTTCTATGGGAGTTCCCAGTACAGGGGAGCACTGTGTTCTCCATTCTGTTCTATGGGAGTTCCCTTTACAGGGGAGCACTGTGTTCTCCATTCTTTTCTATGGGAGTTCCCAGTACAGGGGAGCGGTGTGTTCTCCATCACAGGAACAGAAAACTGAAAATAACTGCAGTGCCGGATCTATGACACGCCAACGCCAACACATAAAAGACTCTATAGACTAAAGATGGACAGAACCCCCTGTGATCATGGTATTGGGCCGGTGGTTTTAGTCTTATGGCTGATTGTTGTCTTAAGGGGCTCGTTGTTATATTCTGGGTACAAACACCCACAAATATATCATAGTTAAAGCTGCGCTGTGATTGGTCGCTGAATTATAAACATCATATATAATATATATATATTCAGCAAATGAAAAAGAATTGGCCTCTACATTGTCAGGTTTAGAAACAAAAGGCACCTCGGCCATTACTCTGGAGCCGCCTCTAGACCTTATCCTTATAATCTCATTACAGGGGACATGGTCGGTCCGGCTAAACATGTAGAACCCGTCTGTCTGTAAACAGGAGTGGCCAGAAAATCTCTTACCTATTGATTGAGCTGAAGCTCCCTGTCTGACACATGACCTGATGTCCTAGTGCTGCATTAAAGGATATGTCCAGTATTATCACATGAGAAAGCTGACACTCCCTGCCCTGGGTCTGGTCAGTTGTCCAGGGTAGTTGTAAAAACCAAAACAAAAAAACCCAAATTTTAAACCCACTCCATTCATAGCTATTCATGGGCCACGGCGGTCTCTTCCTGGGTATACAGCATGTGACCGCTGAGGACTGTGATTGGCTGGAGTATCAAATGACCACTGATCGTGGTGGCATCCCCCTAAATTATCAGACTCCAGATAAGACCCTAGATCAGACCCCTAAATTATGAGATTACAGATTAGATCCCTGAATTATCAAACCCCAGGTCAGTCCTTTAAAATATCAGACCCCAGATCAGAAACCTAAATTATGAGATTACAGATCAGACCCCAAAATGATCAGACTCCAGATGAATTCCTTGAATTCTAAAATCCCAGATTATATCCCTGAATTATCAGACCCCAGATCAATCTTATAAATTCTAAAATTTTTAAAATCCTGAATCATCAAAGCCCAGATCAGTCCTCTAAATTATCAGACTACAGAGCAGACCCCTGAATTATCAGACCCCAGACGGAACCCCTAAATTATCAGGCTCCAGATCAGTCCCCTTAATTAAACCCCAGTCCAGACCATTGAATTATCGGACCAAAAACTACACCCCTAAATGGTGTGGAGTCTGATAATATATAGGTCTACTAGTCTGTGGTCTGATAATTTAGACATTTGAGTTCTGATTGTTTTAGGGGTCTGCCAAATTAAGTACAGTAATTTAAGGGACTGAAATTTTATGGGTCTGGTCTGTGCTCTGATCATATAAAGGTCTGGGGTCTGATAATTTAGGGGCCTGAAGTTTTATGAATGAAAGGATTTGAGGTCTAATAATTTAGGGTCTGATAAATGTCTGGGTTTGAGGTCTTATAATTTAGGGGTCTAATACATTTATTGGTTTGAGGTGTGATAATTTAGGAGCCTGATGAATTTAAAAGCTTGAGGTCTTAGAATTTAGGAGTCTGGGGTCTAATATATTTAGGGGTTTGAGGTGTGATAATTTAGGACTCTTGATGAATTTATGGATTCGAGGTTATATTATTTAGGGGTCAGAGGTCTAATAAATTTATAAGTTTGGGGTGTGATAATTTAGGGGTCTGGGTTCTAATGATTTCATGAATGTAGGGTGTGATAATTTAGGGGTCCGGGTTCTAATGAATTTATAAGTTTGGGGTGTGATAATTTAGGGGCATGGGTTCTAATGAATTTATGGGTTTGGGGTGTGATAATTTAGGGGTCTAATAAATTTATAAGTTTGGGGTTTGATAATTTAGGGGTCTGTGTTCTAATGAATTTATATGTTTGGGGTGTGAAAATTTAGAGGTCTGGGTTCTAATGAATTTATTGTTTTGGGGTGTGATAATTTAGGTGTCTGGGGTCTAATGATTTCATGAATGTAGGGTGTGATAATTTAGGGGTCCGGGTTCTAATGAATTTATGAGTTTAGGGTGTGATAATTTAGGTGTCTGCGGTCTAATTCATTTGTAGGTTTGGGGTGTGATAATTTAGGGGTCCGGGTTCTAATGAATTTATGAGTTTGGGGTGTAATAATTTAGGGGCATGGGGTCTGATGAATTTATGGGTTTGGGGTGTGATAATTTAGGGGTCTGGGGTCTAATGATTTTTATGAATTTAGGGTGTGATAATTTAGGGGTCTGGGTTCTAATGATTTTTTGTGTTTGGGGTGTGTTATTTTAGGGGTCTGTGGTCTATTGAATTTATGGGTTTGGGGTGTGATAATTTAGGGGTCCGGGGTCTAATGATTTTATGAGTTTAGGGTGCGATAATTTAGGGGTCTGGGGTCTAATGATTTTATGAGTTTAGGGTGTGATAATTTAAGGGACTGGGGTCTAATGAATTCATGGGTTTGGGGTGTGATAATTTAGGTGTCTGGGGTCTAATTCATTTGTAGGTTTGGGGTGTGATAATTTAGGACTCTTGATGAATTTATGGGTTCGAGGTTATATTATTTAGAGGTCTGGGGTCTAATGAATGTATGAATTTAGGGTGTGATAATTTAGGGGTCCGGGTTCTAATGAATTTTTGGGTTTAGGGTGTGATAATTAATGAATTTAGGGACCTGGCTTTTATCTAGCATTAGGGCTGGTAAACGTTCATGCTGGATAGAACGGGAGGCGTTGAAGGGTCTGCTAGGGGCCAAGTTTCCCTATTATAAAAGCCCTGGTGGTCCAGGAATCATTTCCCCTGATCCTCTTTTTAGCAGGGAGATAAGCAGCTGCCAGGCACCCGCTGATCTCCGCTGTTATACCACACATTGCCACAATGGCCTTCAGTCACCATAGTCACATCTGCATGGCCGCCTGTAACCCTATAGCCGCTGCACACAGGGTCAGTCCTAGGCTTGGTCAGTAAATAGTGTCTGTTATCTGCAGCTCTGCAAACACTGTAACTGGATCCCTATGTAAATGTCTGCTGGCCCTCCCTATAGGTGTCAGCACTATCCCCAGGGCAGGGGGCCTTTGTTTGCAGGCATGCATTTGTCCTGCAGATGAGATGCCATAGTGACCCCCAGCAGGTAGCTGCCTAGACACCTGCAGGGCATTGCACCAGGCACCAAGTCACATTGCCTGCACTAAGTAGGGACTTGAAGGGTTAAGGAGTCAGCCCAGGAGGGGGCGTTGCAGGAAAGCAGAGACATTAGGTGACAGCAGCTCTCTCCACCCACTGCCTCTATCACAGCACTGAAGGGGGGGGATCATGGCAGAAGGCGACCAGCACTGGAGGAGCTGCTTGCTAGCCTAGGGTGGGCGCTGCTAGGACTGGCACTGCCCTCAGCCCCTTCCCTGCGCCCTCCTGTGCTGCTGCTGCTGCTGCTGGGATTGCATTGTCCTTTGATGAGAAGGAGCAAGGTGTCTGCAAGAGCCTGGCCATGGAGGGCAGAGCTTGGCCCCTCCAGCCTGAGAGGTGAGGGGGGCATGCAGTAAGCAATCACTGGGCATCTGCTGCACCCTGCCATCGTGATCTGCCCGACCAGATCGGCTGTGATCGGCCATGCTGCCCGGGGTCGGGGTGTTTGGCACCAGCCTGACATCCAGGGTGATCATCCCTCTGCTGCAGGACGAGGGCTTCTCGGTGAAGGCTCTATGGGGCAGGACCCAGGAGGAAGCTGAGGAGCTGGCCAAGGAGATGAGTGTCCCCTACTACACCAATCGCATCGACGACGTCCTACTGCACCAAGATGTGGACCTGGTGTGCATCAACCTGCCCCCTCCTCTGACCAAGCAGATCGCAGTCAAGACCCTGGGTGAGTAGTGCCTGTACCCACCAACAAGTCTGCAGGGCACCTACCTGCCATGAGGCCTCCTGCAATCGGGTCATGTATGGAAGAACTGATGTGAGGACATCGGAGCAATAGACCCCCGGGTGGTTTTTCTATCTTTTTATTTTAGGAAAAACAATTTTTTTAAAAATTCAGGGGCATTTAAGTCCCGTGGTAAATGTCAGGAGGGATGAGACCCAAAAAGCCATGGTTGGTGTGTTGGGGCTTGATCCTACCATGGAGGGAACCGGATGGTGATGTTGGGTACATTTTAAATGTTTTAAGATTTGTTTCTATAACAATTGTTCTTGTTCTATTTTTTGTAAAATTTGGATGGAGGGGGGTGGGGGGGGGGGGGGGGGGGAGAAATGTTTGGGTAATCCAGCTCAAAACAGAATAGTCCTTGTGTTGATGGAGCTTGTATTTCTGACCCTGGAGGTAACCCAGAATGGTGATGCTTGGAGGAATACATTGTGTGTTGTTTCTATAACAATTGTTTTTTTTCTTGTATGTTCGTTTAAATAAAAGGATTTCCTTTTGGTGGAGGGAGGGGGGTTGTATATCATCAGAACCATAGTGTCCATGTGTTGATAGAGCTTGTATCTTCTTTACCATTTGGAGGTAACCCGGATGGTGATGCTTGGAAGATAAAATTGTTACAATGTATAAAGATACATTGTTTCTATAACAATTGTATCTTGTTCTGTATGTTTGTAAATAAGAGGGATACCTGGATGGAGGGGTGAGGGGGGGGTGATCTGATATATTCAGCTCAGAAACCATAGAATAGTCCATGTGTTGATGGAGCTTGTATCTTCTGACCACGGAGGTAACCTAGAATGGTGATGCTTGGAGGATACATTGTTTGTTGTTTCTATAACAATTGTATCTTTTTATTTTAGGAGATTTAAAGATTCAGGGTAATTCATAGTCACTTTGGTGAAATGTCAGGATGGGATGAGACCAGAATAGTCCATGTGTTGATGTATTAGGAGCTTGTATCTTCTGACCATGGAGGTAACCTGGAATGGTGATGCTTGGAAGATACATTGTTACAATGTATAAAGATTCATTGTTTCTATAACAATTGTATCTTGTCCTGTATGTTTGTAAATAAGAGGGATACCTGGATGGGAGGGGGGGGGGGGGGGGTCTGTTTATATCCAGCTCGGAAACCATTAGCAAGGCGGCTCCTGAAGCACATAAGGCAGAGGGTCTCTTCTGGGTTTAGTCAATTCTGCTCATTCACATGGAAGTCCAAGTCTGACTAAGAAAGGCCTAGATTTGAGGTCTGAATGGCACGTAAACCCTAAGAAAGGCCTAGATACTTGAAGAAAATAATATTACAGGTTCTGTGAACTAGATTCTGAAGATTGGACGATGACCCAGGGATTTATTCTGATTCCCAAGTTTGGGGACCACAGGGAATTTTTCCTCTAGTATGGGGCCACCTCATTGTAGGCGGTATATAACATTTGTATCTTTCACTATTAGTTTGTATATAAGAGGGGATCTGTACATGGATGTAGGGGAGGGGGTCTCGTGATATATCCAGCTCGGAAACCATCAACATGATGGCTTCTGAAACATGTAAGGCAGGGGGACGTAAAGGGGTTGTCTCACTACATTGATTCATCTCACCTCAGTCCTGTTTTCTTGGTTTCATTTTGAATTCAGGGTCGTGTTTACTGGCTTCTAATAGGCTGCAGTGGAAGCCAGGTCTGTAGCTATAGCAACCAGTGCTGAAAGCCTATCAGGAGAAAAAGGTCATCACATCAACCAAGGTCTGTAGCTATAAACAAACCAGGTTGGGCTAGAACGTGCCCTCATCAGGGAGAGATTGAAACAGGTCTGTAGCTATAGCGACCAGTGCTGACAGCCTATCATGAGAGATTGAACAGGTCTGTAGCTATAGCAACCAGTGCTGGCAGCCTATCAGGAGAGATCAAACAGGTTTGTAGCTATAGCATCCAGTGCTGGCAGCCTATCAGGAGAGATCAAACAGGTCTGTAGCTATAGCAACCAGTGCTGGCAGCCTATCAGGAGAGATCAAACAGGTCTGTAAGTATAGCGACCTGAGGAGCTGATGCAGCCCATACAAGAGGGGATATCTAGGAATAGGTAGGACACTGATAATGGACACACATTCCAAAGTGACTTGTTTTTGCATGATCTTTAACATAAAAAGCAGCGATCCCTGTAGTGAGACAACCCCTTTAAGCTCATTCAAACCCCAGAACTTGTTCAGACACTAAATCGGATTCCTAAAATAAATTCAGACTTTTACAATTAATTCAGACCCCTAAATATGCATCAAAAAATGTTATGATTTGTGGGAAATTTGTAATGATTTGTGGGAAAACCAAAGCTGATCCTGAAATTAATTTATACCCCAGACCAGGCCCTTAATCTTATGCCGACCCCAGACAAGACCCCTAAACTCATTCAGAACCCAGATCAGACACCTAAAGTCATTCAAACACCTTTTTAGATCCCTAATATTAATTCAAACCCCAGATAAGACCCGTAAATTTACTTTAGACCCCAGACCAGACCCCTAAAATAAATTCAAACTTCCACAACTAATTGAGAGAGCCCTTAAAGGCTTGGTTCACATCTGTGTTGGATGTTCGGAACCTCTGTGCAGAGGTGAAAATGGACACCTAGGGATCTGTTTCACAATGGACACCTGGGGCACCTTATGCACCCATTTAATAACAATGAGTCCATAAGGTTTCTGCCATAATGTCCGTTGCTTCTTGACAAAACATGCGACGGAGATTCAGACCGAAACCTATGACGCATATATGAATCAGGTCTAATGAAGACCGTGGTCAACTATGGCTCAGGCCGGGGATACAGGTAGTAATTGGGGAAGGGGTCAGCACTTTGCCTGGACCAGAATCACTGGGGCAATAACAAAAGATGTCTGAATGTGACTGCTGGCCTATGGTGCAATGCCTTGTCGTGTAGCAATTCATCCCGCCCAGACTTTACATTGGGGCACTGATACATAGCTGGAACCTTTGTTTCATGTAACATTTGGGTTTTACTGTTCTGCTCTATAGTAGTGATCAGACCAAAATCCTTCCACCTAAATCTTCTAATTTTCTAGTTGTTTTCATGAAGTATAAATTCAACCTTCAGAACAATTGTGCTATGCATGGCCTGGTCCAGGTTGGCGTTCTAGACACTTCATATGTTTGCATTGGATCTATATCTCATGATCCATTTTCACATGACGCTCATAAGCCACCAATAATCCCCGTTAAGTGCATAGGCTGTCACTGTGCCGGATCCGTCATATGACAGATCTAAATGACGCTCAGTGGAAGCCATTGACTTATAACGGGGTCTTCTGGGATTTCTGTCACTTTAATGACTAGCATAGTGCTGCATGCTGCGCCGTTTTTCCAATCAAAATTGACAGAAATCTCGACAGGTTTACAATACAGATGAGAACGGAGTTTAAGATCCATATTTACAAGATTGCAGTCATATGTACGAGGATGCACAAGCCGGGCTATTTTATAAGATGGTGTGGACTTGCAGCCCGGTCATGGTCTCCTTATCAGCCAGAAATGTAAGGCATATTGGCATAAGGCTGTCACTGTGCTGGATCTGTCATATACTGATCCAAATGACGCTCAGTGGAAGCCATTGACTTATAATGGGGTCTTCTGGGATTTCTGTCACTTTAATGCCTAGCATAGTGCTGCATGCTGCGCTGTTTTTCCCATCAAAATTGACAGAAATCTCGACAGGTTTACAATACAGATGAGAACGGAGTTTAAGATCCATATTTACATGATTGCAGTCATATGTACTAGAAGGCACAAGCCGGGCTCTTATATAGGATGCTGTGGACTTGCAGCCCGGTCATGGTCTCCTTATCAGCCAGAAATGTAAGGCATATTGGCATAAGGCTGTCACTGTGCTGGATCTGTCATATTACTGATCCAAATGACGCTCAGTGGAAGCCATTGACTTATAATGGGGTCTTCTGGGATTTCTGTCACTTTAATGCCTAGCATAGTGCTGCATGCTGCGCTGTTTTTCCCATCAAAATTGACAGAAATCTCGACAGGTTTACAATACAGATGAGAACGGAGTTTAAGATCCATATTTACATGATTGCAGTCATATGTACTAGAAGGCACAAGCCGGGCTCTTATATAGGATGGTGTGGACTTGCAGCCCGGTCATGGTCTCCTTATCAGCCAGAACTGTAAGGCATATTGGCATAAGGCTGTCACTGTGCTGGATCTGTCATACTACTGATCCAAATGACGCTCAGTGGAAGCCATTGACTTTTAATGGGGTCTTCTGGGATTTTTGTCACTTTAATGACTAGCATAGTGCTGCATGCTGCACCGTTCTTGCCATCAAAAGTGACAGGTCTTGACAGGTTAACAATTCAGATGAGAATGGAGCCTAGGTTGCACATTTACATGATTGCAGTCATATGTACTAGGATCCACAAGCCGGGCTCTTTTATAAGATGCTGTGGACTTGCAGTCCGGTCATGGTCTCCTTATCAGCCAGGAATATAAGGCGTATGGGCATAAAGCTGTCACTGTGCCGCCCAGATCTGTCATATTACGGATCCAATTGACATTCAGTGGAAGCCATTGACTTATAATGAGGTCTTTTGGGATTTCTGTCACTTTAATGACTAGCATAGCCCGGTCATGGTCTCCTTATCAGCCAGGTGGTATGTTCTGTACAACATACAATGCTAGTAGTAGTGCTGGTCAGTAGTTTAGGGGGAAATATTCATTGGGTGCCTCATATAAGACTCATACATAGATATTTTCTGCAGCTGATCTGCAAGAATCCAAATCCAAACCAAATGATGAGGATTTGGGTCCAGATTTCCCTATGATATAATCGCTGATTCCCTTTTGGTCCATTGGTGAGGATTTTCATGTCCCTGCTGGTGATGATGACTTGGCTGATGTCATTGGCTGCAGCCTATGTGTTGTTACCAGAGATGGGGTGTACAGAGACCCATGGAGGAGCAGTGAAGTATTGATGAGGCAGCACCAGGGAATCAGTAAGATGAGCGAAATAATGTAACATTTTATACATTTGTATCTGGACTTTCGGATTGTGCTGTGGATCAGCAGGTAGTCCACAGCACAATCCACAACACTAGGGTTTGATTGAAGTC
Source organism: Phyllomedusa bahiana (assembly GCA_025379985.1). Taxonomy (NCBI): domain Eukaryota; kingdom Metazoa; phylum Chordata; class Amphibia; order Anura; family Hylidae; genus Phyllomedusa; species Phyllomedusa bahiana. The sequence goes on along the minus strand of JAODAL010008170.1, from coordinate 37,842 downwards.
ACTGTCTCTGGTCATTTTCCATGTGGAATGTTTTTTGCTTCATGTGGATGAAAATCGGTAAAGGACTGTTCCTATCCCAGACATTTATGGCATTGCCACAGGATTTGCGATAAATGTCTGATCATTGAAGATCCAACATGGAACTCACACCTATGTCAGGAATTGGTTCCCCCAATTATCCGCACTCTGGGTCACTTATGGACGGCTCTTTCCATGGTAGCACTGAGCTCAGGGCACATTCTGTGGATATGTCCTAAAGTTTGATAGGTCCTGGTAAAGAGCCCCCAAAAGTGTCAGCTCAGAATGGAGAGCTGGTCGCTCCTGTACATGACTCTCCATTCTGTTCTATGGGAGTTCCCTGTCCAGGCGAGTGGTCCCTTCCCGAGATTGGTGCGAATCCCAGAGGTCGATATGCCACCAAAGTCTATGGTGGGAACACCCCTTTGATAACATAAATGGGTGCAAGTCCAACCAGGGAAGGTGCATTGTGGCATCTTTACAGACGATCCTACCGATCTGTTCTCAGGAGCCATGCTGATGATGGGAGATAACCATAAGACCCCTCAGTCTGGGACGAAGTATTATGGCGACAGGCAGAGAATTTGTTGCACAGGATGATATTGTTCAACAGGAACTGTGGAGACAGGAAATGAGCAGATCTGCCGGGCTGACTGACAGTCACAGGGTTGGTGTGTGTGTGTGGTGTGTGGGGGGGGGGGGGGGGGGTTGTTGTGTTGGGTGTGGTGTTTGTGTTTGGGGCTGGGGATTTGTTGGGTATCAGTCTAGGGTCATACAGATGATCAGTCGGGGGTCATATCAGATGTAGGGATTGTGTTACATATATTTATTAGACCATCTATAAATGACATCATCTTAAAGAGGTTGTCTCACTACAAGGATCGCTGCTTTTTATGTTAAAGATCTTGCAAAAAACAAGTCACTTTGCAATATGTGTCCATTAACAGTGTCCTACCTATTCCTAGATATCCCCTCTTGTATGGGCTGCATCAGCTCCTCAGGTCACTATAGCTACAGACCTGTTCGACCTCTCCTGATAGACTGCCAGCACTGGTTGCTATAGCTACAGACCTGTTCCTCTCTCCTGATAGGCTGCCAGCACTGGTTGCTATAGCTACAGACCTGTTTGATCTCTCATGATAGACTGCCAGCACTGGTTGCTATAGCTACAGACCTGGCTTCTACTGCAGCCTAGTGGAAGCCAGTAAACACGCCCCTGAATTCAAAATGAAACCAAGAAAACAGGACTGAGGTGAGATGTCTCAATGTAGTGAGACGACCCCTTTAAGGTTGGAGACCAACATGCGGAATAACCAGGTGGCTCTTGTGTACCATATGAGTGCTGCTCTCATTAGGCTTCATTTGATGTATCCTCTCTACTGCAGGGAAATGAGCACTTGGCATCTGGTCCTCATGGCCATAATTGGTGATTAAGGAGCCATCGGCCCCAGTAGCTGGGAGGGACATATACTTTCTTTCAAGCGGGGGAGAAGGGTTTCCAGACACCATGGTTCATTGATTCCTGGCTCAGGCGACAACACATTCATGTGACCTCTGCAGTGATATAGCTGACCAAAGAGAGAAACGTCACTTTCTTAAGTGGCCAAAAGAGAGACAGTTTTCATGCTAGGTAGCACTGAGAGACAGTTTTCTTCTGAGGCATCTCTGGAGAGACAGCTTTATTTGTAGGTGGTGTTTGAGACACAATTTTCGCCTTAGGTGACACTAGAGAGACATTTTTCTTCCTAGACGGCACTCAAGAAACAACTTTATTCCTAGGCGCAATTTGAGAGACAGTTTTATTCGTGGGTAGCTCTGGAGAGACACTCTTCATCCTAATCAGCATTGGAGAGACAGGTTTGATCCAAGGCAACATTTAAGAGAGAACGTTTTATTCCTAGGTGGCATTTGAGAGACCGTTTTTTTTCTAAACAGCTCTGGAGAGACCATTTTCTTCCCAGTTGGCATTTGAGAGACAGTTTTCTTCCTAGGCAGCAGTGGAGGGAAAGTGTTCCCTCTAGATGACACTGGAGAGACAGTTTTCTTCCTAGGCATAATTAGAAAGAACGTTTTCTTCCTAGGTGGCACTGGAGAGACAACTTTATACCGAAATGACATTTGGGAGAGAAATGTATTCCTAGTTCTGGAGAGACAGTTTTCTTCCTAGATGGCATGTGAGAGACAGTTGTAGTCATAGATGGCACTTGAGAGACAAGTTTATTCCTAGGCGGCTTTTGAGAGACAGTTTTATTTGTGGCTAGCTCTGGAGAGACAGTTTTATCCAAGGTGGCTTAGAATCTGGAGAGAGGCAGGTTTTTTTTAGGTAGCTACTGGGAGACATTTTTACCCAATGGCTTAAATCAGCTTTGGGAGGGGAGGTTTCTTTTGGGTAGTATGGGGAGACGGTTTTCTTCCGGGACGGTACTCGAGAGACAAGTTTTATCCAAGGTGGCATTTGAGAGAAAGTTGCATTCCTAGGTGGCATTTGAGAGACAACTTTCTTTCAAGGTGGCTCTGGAGAGACAGATTTCTTACAAGGTGGCTCAGGAGAGACAGATTTCTTCCAAGGTGGCTCTGGAGAGGCAGATTTCTTCCAAGGTGGTTTTGGAGAGACAGATTTCTTCCAAGGTGGCTCAGGAGAGACAAGTTTTTCCAAGGTGGTCATGGAGAGAAAGTTCTTTCCAAGGTGGCTCAGGAGAGACAGATTTCTTTCCAGGTGGCTCTGGAGAGACAGATTTCTTCCAAGGTGGCTCTGGAGAGACAGTTTTATTCCTTGATGGCTCTGGAGAGACAGATTTCTTCCAAGGTGGCTCTGAAGAGACAGATTTCTTCCAAGGTGGCTCTGAAGAGACAGATTTCTTCCAAGGAGGCAATGGAGAGACAGATTTCTTCCAAGGTGGCCCTGGATAGACAGATTTCTTCCAAGGTGGCCCTGGAGAGACAGATTTCTTCGATTTCTTCCAAGGTGGCGCTGGAGAGACAGTTTTATTCCTTGATGGCATTTGGGAGACATTTTTATTTGTGGGCAGTTCGGGAGAGACAGTTTGTTTCCTAGACGGCACTGAAGGGACAGTTTTCTTCCCAGGTGGCAATGGAGAGACTGTTTTCTTGTAAAGCAGCACTGGAGAGAGAGTTTTGTTCCCAGGTGGTGCTGGCGAGACAGTTTTCATCCTAGTCAGCACTGGAGAGATTGTTTTCCTTTGAGGCAGCACTAATACAAGGCGGAATCTGAGAGTAAGTTGCATTCCTAGGTAACATTTGAGAGACAACTTTCTTTCTAGGTGGCTCTGGAGAGACAGAGTTCTTCCATTTCTTCCAAGGTGGCACTAGAGAGAAAGTTTAATTTTTAGATGGCATTTGAGAGAAAGTTTCATTTGTGGGCAGTTCTGGAGAGACTGTTTCTTTTCCTAGATGGCAGTCGAGAGACAGTTTTATTCATGGTTAGCTCTGGAGAGACCGTTTTCATCCTAGTCAAAACTGGACGGACAGTTTTCTTCTCAGGTGGCAATGGAGAGACCGTTTTCTTCCAAGGCAGCACTGGAGAGAAAGTTTCCCTTCAAGGTGGCGCTGGTGAGACAGTCTTCATCCTAGTTAGCACTGGAGAGATAGCTTTCTTTTGGGGCGGCACTGGAGAGACAGTTTTATCCAAGGTGGAATTTGAGATTCTAGGTGGCATTTGAGAGACAGCTTTCTTTCTAGGCAGCTCTGGAGAGACAGTTTTCTTCTTAGGTGGCACTTGAGGGACAATTTTATTTCTGGACAACATTTGAGAGATAGTTATGTTCATAGGCAGCACTGGAGAGACAGTCTTCATCATAGACAGCACTGGAGAGACAGTCTTCATCATAGACAGCACTGGAGAGACAGTTTTCATCATAGGCAGCACTGGAGAGACAGTCTTCATCATAGACAGCACTGGAGAGACAGTTTTCATCATAGACAGCACTGGAGAGACAGTTTTCTTCTGTGGTGGCATCTGAGAGACAGTTTTCTTCCGAGGATGAACTGGAGAGACAGTTTTCATTTCAGGTGGCTCTTGGGAGACGGTTTTTCCCTAATGGGTTGAAGGCTCCTTATACCAAGTAGATTTTGGCAAGAGGGACCTGTACTGCTCTAGACAAGGGGAACACCACTTAGCCATCTTTGTCCAGTTCCTCCTCAATGGAGTTTGACTTTTGCCTCATCCAGTGGGTGAGATTTAAAGAGATTGTCCACAAAACAAAAAAAAAAAAAATGTAAATGTCTCACCTGAGTTTTCATTCATCTCCCTGTGATGTTTTCTGTGTAATTTGTGCTTTGCTATGCTATCTGCAGTCTTCTTTCTCTGCAGCCGAGCAGCAGCATTTCCTGTTTAAAAGCTGTTTTCCTTTGCCCTATAAAGCTACAAGCCCCAAGATCCTTTACTGCACTTTGTCTAGCTTTCTCCTTCCTAACCTCAGTTTTAGCACATGCCCCCTGTTTCCTCCCTCAGGTTGAAAACCTCAGGAGGCAGGATCAAAGGGGCGTGGCTTCAGTGGCAGCCTTGAAAAAGTCACACCCCTCTGGTCACATGATCTTCTGGGGTGGGCACAGAGCTGCTTCCTGTGTGTAGAGACAGATAACTACTTAGCTTCGGTCATCAAACAGCTGACGTAGAACTGCAGGATACAGACAAAAAATGTAATTAAAGTATATTACAAAAGTACTGGCCTATGGCCTGTGTACTCCTTCTCCCCTACTGTTTGTTCTATCTGATAGCAGGGAGTGATGTCATCACACAGGTCGCAGCCAGCAGTGAGAGCTTGTGTGTTATCTGATCTTTCAGACAAAAGACAGTGATTATTCTACTGTTCACATTAGCTCAGAAGCTTCTCCAGACCTCAGATAAGGTAACTTATTTAAGCTATACTGATAAACAGAGAAGTCTGAATACACGGAGCTCATATGCTAATTACAGACAACTTGACCAGGAAGTGACAGAGCAAAGCAGCATTATGTCATTCATGCATCCTATGAAACTTTGAGATGAGACAACCACTTTAATCTCTGCTGCTCTGGTGCGTCTGCCGCTCCGCAGACAGAATATAGACCATGACTACTGCTGCTGGTGGAGGAGGTCACTTAGTTTATGACAGGACAGCTCCACCAGGACATGATATATAATCTCATTCTGTACTATCTGACGTGACCCTATGTGGTGATCCTGTGCTGGTAGTAATCGGTAGGTAGGGTTGAGACACGCTCTCGTTCCTCTTCTTCTTATGGGCCTATGGGCAGATTGAAGTGGAGAATACAGGCACGGGCCTCTCCTTGTTGGGTCTAGACTCAGCAGGTAGAGGGTTTGGATGAGAACTTCAGTCACCAGATATTCCAGCCTTTCCACATTTCTTTGCGGTGGTTGTGACTCGCTTGGTGGTGACTATTGTAAATGACATTTTTGTGGTTGTTTGTGAGTCTCTCGCTCTATGAAATGTTTAGCTTTTTTTCCATGACTTTCTAAAGAAAATCTGAAGAAAAGAACTATTGAGAGCTAAAGGTGTCGAAGGATACGTGGTGGCCTTGTATGTGTCCAAGAAGCTCAGACAATGGTTCTTCTCCTTGATCTGGTACCTGCAGTTGTAAAAATGAGAAGGTCCGTGTATGCTAAGTGATTTTTATTAAGGTTATGTAAACAGGACTGGTGAGATAACATATCTACAGTGTAGAATGATGGAGGTCGCATCCTACCAACATGTCTTTAGGTGAGTAGATCATTGAAGGTGGAAATCTGCTGTGATCACAGAATCTCTATGATCCTAAAAATCTCACTAGATTTCTCTTTCTGTCTACTCCTGGGTACCAATAGATTGGTTCTATTCAAAGTTAGTGCATGGTTGAAGGCAGATTGTAACACATGCTCTGGATATCCTCTTTTCTTAAACCTACTCTTGAGGTCTTTTGATTGGTTATAGAAACCCTCAATCTGAGAGCAGTTTCTTCGTATCCTCAGGTATTGGCCTCTTGGGATCCCCCTCATTAAACTTTTGGGATGATGACTTTCCCATCTAAGCAAATTATTTGTTGTTGTGGGTTTTCTATATGTAGCAATCTGTATCTGGCCAAACGTATCTCTCCATATCCTTGAATCCAAAAATTATAGCTCCCTATCATTGATTTCACTGGTAAAACACAAACCAATTTGATTATCATTAAGAGTTGCCACAAAACTCTCAAAAAGCTGGCTTGAACCTTGCCACAAAATGAGGACGTCGTCAATGTATCGTGCCCAAAACAATATGTGTGATATAAATTCACTCTCTCCCTCCCCAAACACCAGGGTCTCATCCCACCAACACATTTTTCTAGTTAATACCTAGTGAATATATAGAATAGGTTTGGTTAGGGAGAGCCTTCGTAGAACGGGGCCGTCCCTATCGGGACGATTACTCCATCTTTATCTTTAGGTATAGGATTAGGGCTATATTAGTGTATTTACACATATCTCCTTTCCATACATTGTAGGTATATTTAGGTAAGAATTCGTGTTTTGTCTATGTTGTAGATTTCTAAAGATTTTATTGTAGTGTATTAAAAGTTCTATTTTAGATTCAAGGCTCTTTTGTAGAGATTCTGTGATTACATTATTTTTTGAGCCTGTTATTCTAACTGCCAGGTTTAATAGGTGGTATCTGTGATTTTATGGAATTCTGCTGTGACCCTATGTGTTGAACCTGTGCTGGTAGTTGTCAGTAGTCAGGGTGACTTGTGCCCTTGCTGTTCTTCTTCTTACAGTCCTCTGTGCAGATTGAAATGGAGAAAACAGGCCTTTGCCCATTGGCCTTTGCCCATTGGGTCTTTACTTGGCAGGTATTAGGTTGGGGTGAGATCTTCAGTCACCTTTTAGCTTTTCCACACTGTAACCTCACTCAGCGATATATGACATGTTTGTGGTTACTATGAAATGTTTAGCTCTCTTCCATGACTTTCTGAGGAAAATAAGTACTGAAAGATGAAGGTTTCGAAAATCACGTGGTGCTCTGTATGTGTCCAAGGAGCTCCACCACTGGTTCTTCTACTCATTCTAGTACCTGCAGTTGTCAAAGTTAGAAGGTCCCTGTATGCTAAGCCATATATTAGGATTAAATAAACAGGACTGGTTAGGTGACAAATCTCTGCACCTCCTGCAACATGGACCGGTAGAGGTCATATTCTACCAACAGGTTTCTAGGTCAGTAGATGAATGAAGGTGGAGATCTTACGTGACCCTACGTGATGAATCTGTGCAGGTAGTTGTCTCTGGATAGGGACGCACACGCTCTCGCTTCTCTTTTTATTATGGTCCTCTGGACAGAATGAAATGGAGAATACAGGAGTTCTGCTTATTAGGTCTATACTCAGCAGGTGGTGGGTTTGGGTGAGATCTTCAGTCACCAGACATTCCAGCTTTTCCACATCGTAACCTCGCTCGGTGGCGACTCTTGTATATGACATTTTTGTGGTTATTTGTTAATCTCTTGGATTGTGAAATAGTTTAGCTCTCTTCCATGACTGAATGAAGAAAAGAACTATTGAAAGCTGAAGGTGTCGAAGAACATGTGGTGCTTTGTATGTGTCCAAGAATCTCCATCAATGGTCCTTATACTACTTTTAATGGAGTGTTCCCAGCTTGCATTTTGTTGGCATATAGATAGGATATGCTATCAAAGTGTATTAGGTGTGGGTCCCACCTCTGGAACCCACACCTATCCTGGATCAGGCTTCTTAAAATCCTGGCTCAGAATGGAGAGCAGGTCACATTTGCGCATGATTCTCCATTCTTTTCTACAGAAGTTCTGTGAACAGCCGAACATTCTGCTCCCCTGTACTGGGAACTCCCATAGAACAGAATGGAGAACACAGCGCTCCCCTGTATTGGGAACTCCCATAGAACAGAATGGAGAACACAGCGCTCCCCTGTACTGGGAACTCCCATAGAACAGAATGGAGAACACAGCACTCCACCGTATTGGGAACTCCCATAGAACAGAATGGAGAACACAGCGCTCCCCTTTACTGGGAACTCCCATAGAACAGAATGGAGAACACAGCGCTCCCCTGTACTGAGAACTCCCATAGAACAGAATGGAGAACACAGCGCTCCCCTGTATTGGGAACTCTCATAGAACAGAATGGAGAACACAGCGCTCCCCTGTACTGGGAACTCCCATAGAACAGAATGGAGAACACAGCGCTCCCCTGTACTGGGAACTCCCATAGAACAGAATGGAGAACACAGTGCTCCTCTGTACTGGGAACTCCCATAGAACAGAATGGAGAACACAGTGCTCCCCTGTACTGGGAACTCCCATAGAACAGAATGGAGAACACAGTGCTCCCCTGTACTGGGAACTCCCATAGAACAGAATGGAGAACACAGCACTCCCCTGTACTGGGAACTCCCATTGCAGAGAATGGAGAACACAGCGCTCCCCTGTACTGGGAACTCCCATAGAAGAGAATGGAGAACACAGCGCTCCCCTGTACTGGGAACTCCCATAGAGGAGAATGGAGAGAACACAGCGCTCCCCTGTACTGGGAACTCCCATAGAGGAGAATGGAGAACACAGCACTCTCCTGTACTGGGAACTCCCATAGAACAGAATGGAGAACACAGCGCTCCCCTGTACTGGGAACTCCCATAGAACAGAATGGAGAACACAGCGCTCCCCTGTACTGAGAACTCCCATAGAACAGAATGGAGAGTTGTGATTATTCTGAATGGAGAGCGCATGCGCGGCCACCTCCACTCACTGTAGCCAGACGGTTTTTATGTAGACTTGCAGAGTCAAAGTTTTTGCTGGCACACCAGAAATCTTTTGGTGGTCCCTCAAGATGTCCCCAGGCTGAATGTTGTGCAGACCTGTGTTAGATGAATGCTGTCTCAATCCTCTGATTTTGGTGGGACAGGATGGCCATCTAATTTGTATGGGGTGCCCCAACTCTTCCCTAATGCCAGGTCTCGGGATTCATCATGTTGGATTTCCTTTGGTCTCAATGATGAGATATCTGGCACCAATTTACCTCCTTCTTCTAATTGAGAATGCATGCATGCACAGCTAGGTTGAGTGTGCATGTATTTTGGGGGTCAGGAGAAATAGCGGTCAGCTGAATTAGCATTCATCGGACAGATGTATGGTCATCTTCACCACTAGATGAACTTGGTAGCTCACCAGAGCGTCTCGGTGGTGGTCGGTGGACCTTGGATGCCACCATTTGTGAAGGTCTTTGTTTATGGGTTGATTGTGAAAGGTTTGAATGTGCGTGTTTCCTCCATTCTGTCTCTTCCCCGCCTCTCCTGTTCCCCATAACATGGTCATTATTGCAGATCTGGTCTGACTCGTTTCCATTTACAAAGGGAATAAAACTTTTTCTTGATTTGCAAACGGTGAAGGTCCATGAAGTAGAAGGTGCAATGTTAGAATGTCAATGGAATGGAAGTGTCGTCATTAACATACGAAGCTTAGGACAATGGTGGACGTGCAGCACCCACCTCGGCATTGTCCATTCATGGAGTTTCACCAGTCTAGACCAACCCAGATCTCCAGCCTGGAGCCAGTATGTAAGGACGCCCCCCATTATGTACACGCCTCCTGTTACTGATCCCTTCTTTACATACTGATCAATTGGTCTTCAGAGTCTGAGAGAAAATGTGTCTTGTTGTCAAGTCCAAGTTCCATCATTTCCCGTGTGGGTATAAGATGGAGATTGAAACCTTGTTTTTGGGGGAAGGGATCAACAACTCAACTTTTTTGATCCATGTCCCCCATTACTGCATGGGGTATCTAAGGAAAGTTGCACAACTTCCTAATACACTTTCTAATGCGCCACTCTTTTGAATATCTCTGCTTGCTTTCAGTACATAGAAACATTTTTAGTTCTTATTCCAAGGCTAAAACCTCATCTTGCCCACTTACCATTCAGGTTTGTTACAGTGTATCAGTGAAGGTTAAAACTATTAGGTTAAATACACATAGGACAGGTTTGCTGTGGATTTTCTGTGTGGATTTGCACACTAAAATCCACAGCGGGTTACAGTACCAGCCTTGGGGACAGGATTTTATCACCTATCTCCTGAAATGTCTGTGTTAGTAAATTCTTGTGTTCCCAATTTTGGGGCCTCTTCTGCTATAACTCTGTGCTATGCTGTTCCTCTGTTATCCCTCCTGGAAATGTATTATTGAATCTGTCAGCTGGGCGTGACACACTCCTGTACACACTGACTCTGCCAGCACTGATTGGGCAATGTTAGACTGTGCATGACACACCGCCAACTGGTAACACCCACTTGTCATATTAAGTAATACATTTCTAGGAGGACTAACACAGGAACAGCACAACTGGAACGGTGACATCCATCTGACTAATTTAAGAATTCATTTCCAAGAGGAATAACAGAGGAACAGGTTTGTTACAGTGTATCAGTGCAGGTTAAGACTGTTAGGCGACGTTCACACGGCTTATACACGGCGTAATTGCGGGACGGATTTCGCCCTCAATTACGGCGTGTGTACGTGGCGGGGGCGGCAGCTCGCCGGTCCCATTATCAGCCATTATCCACGGCAGGACTGAAATCCGACCCAAAATAAGCCGTGTGACCTTAGGGTGAATGCACGCAGGGCAGATTTGCTGTGAATGTTCCCTGTGGATTAGTGCATGGAAAATCTGCTGTGGGATACAGTACCAGAAAAAAACACTGCAATTTTTGGGGCATATTCACAGCTCAATGGCTGGACTAGACTGAACCCAGAAGCTGGCAGCTCCGGCCTATATGCTACCTGGGAAAAATTAACAGGTGCAGCTTAGTGCTGGGAAGCAGCTCACATACCCCACTGCTAGGGGAACAATTAGATGATAAAAAACTGCACATTCCTTTAACACCTGTTCACTCCAGCATGCAGAAAAGCCACAGTATAATGCATGGGGAGATTGCACAAATGCAAAAATACCAACAACCACTCACATACCCTCAGTGCATGAGGGGGGTGATTGCTGGTACTACAATTGCATATAAATAAGGCGATACTGAAGGGTGCCATAAATACTGATACATGTGGTGCACCATGCTGGCTTACAGCCTATTAGTGACGCCCATACTATTAGATTAGGCGGGCTGCCCAGCACTTTCTGGGTGTCCAGCACAAAACACAGGCACCCTGGGATACAATACCAGGCCAATGTGGCGGAAAATTTTAACGACAAGTCAATTTCTATCTGGGATTTTCTGCGGATTTTACCCCCATTGGATTGCATGGGGTGAAATCCACACCAAAACCTGTTGCAGGTTTTCATATGTAGATTTAGATTTGCGATGGAAAATTTCGGCAGCAGATCTATCCTGTGTGCAATCACTCTTAACCTTAACGTGGGGGAATATCGCTAGTATATGCCGTCACTGCATGACCGTCTGAATTTTGGATTAATTAGAAATTGAACTTGCTTTTAGATACACTGTAGTGCCAGTAGTTTTGCTTTCCTGCAGCTACATACAGGATCTCTGGCTGATGCAACAGTCTCTGTTAGGTCACATGATTTGCACTCTGTTTGGCTGAAAAGCCGCCCCCCTGCGGCCGTGTGCAGGGCCCGAAAGCAGTGCAAATACCGGTCGGGATTTCCAAACGGTATTTGCACTGTGCCGTGTGAACGGCCCCTTATAGTGCTCCAACCTGCCTGCACTAAGGAAAAGGAAAATAAGCTTTGTCAAGAAGGCGGACGTGACGGGGAGCAGCCTGGTCAGGAATTGGTTAATTAGATATTACAGCAATGGTTCTTAACCCTGGAAAACCTCTAATATCCCACAACCTGCTGTACAGCTGACCGCACTCGCTATCTGCTGGGGCATCCCTAACATGACACAGATACAGTATGTATCCCACTAACAGCAGATAAAACTCATCTGTGAAGCTTCGGAGTCGCTGGTTAAACCCCAGGATGATGACGATAATGCACGTGACAAATCCTCCTGTCCTAGACTTTGACATTCACTATCGATCTATAGGGCAGCCGGGAGTCTTGTACAACGGGAGAGGTGAAAAGGTGTCGTAGGTTTGTTACACGGAGATATCGTCAGCTGGTGTTTCTATACATGGGCGATGGTAATCATGATTTATGTGTTGTCACCTCTCCTGTACTGCGATTACATGTTCCTTATACTCCTGTCTAGGAAAGCTTTCAGGGATATTCAAGCACATGTTCACCTTAGAAAAGCAAGCATGCTGTATTACACTTCAGAGCTGCGCTCACTGTTCTGCTGGTGCAGTCACTGTGTACATACATTACCTAACCTGTACTGATCCCGAGTTACATCCTGTATTATACTCCAGAGCTGCGCTCACTATTCTGCTGGTGCAGTCACTGTACATACATTACTTATCCTGTTCTGATCCTGAGTTACATCCTGTATTATAATCCAGAGCTGCGCTCACTATTCTGCTGGTGCATTCACTGTGTACATACATTACTTATCCTGTACTGATCCCGAGTTACATCCTGTATTATCCTCCAGAGCTGCACTCACTATTCTGCTGGTGCAGTCACTGTACATACATTACTTATCCTGTACTGACCCTGAGTTACATCCTGTATTATACTCCAGAGCTGCGCTCACTATTCTGCTGGTGCAGTCACTGTACATACATTACTTATCCTGTACTGATCCCGAGTTACATCCTGTATTATCCTCCAGAGCTGCACTCACTATTCTGCTGGTGCAGTCACTGTACATACATTACTTACCCTGTACTGACCCTGAGTTACATCCTGTATTATACTCCAGAGCTGCGCTCACTATTCTGCTGGTGCAGTCACTGTGTACATACATTACTTATCCTGTACTGACCATGAGTTACATCCTGTATTATCCTCCAGAGCTGCACTCACTATTCTGCTGCTGCAGTCACTGTACATACATTACTTATCCTGTACTGATCCTGAGTTACATCCTGTATTATACTCCAGAGCTGCACTCACTATTCTGCTGGTGCAGTCACTGTGTACATACATTACTTATCCTGTACTGATCCTGAGATACATCCTGTATTATCCTCCAGAGCTGCACTCACTATTCTGCTGGTGCAGTCACTGTACATACATTACTTATCCTGTTCTGATCCTGAGTTACATCCTGTATTATCCTCCAGAGCTGCGCTCACTATTCTGCTGGTGCAGTCACTGTACATACATTACTTATCCTGTTCTGATCCTGAGTTACATCCTGTATTATACTCCAGAGCTGCACTCACTATTCTGCTGGTGCAGTCACTGTACATACATTACTTATCCTGTACTGATCCTGAGTTACATCCTGTATTATCCTCCAGAGCTGCGCTCACTATTCTGCTGGTGCAGTCACTGTACATACATTACTTATCCTGTACTGATCCTGAGTTACATCCCGTATTATACTCCAGAGCTGCGCTCACTATTCTGCTGGTGCAGTCACTGTACATACATTACTTATCCTGTACTGATCCTGAGTTACATCCTGTATTATCCTCCAGAGCTGCGCTCACTATTCTGCTGGTGCAGTCACTGTACATACATTACTTATCTGTACTGATCCTGAGTTACATCCTGTATTATCCTCCAGAGCTGCACTCACTATTCTGCTGGTGCAGTCACTGTGTACATACATTACTTATCCTGTACTGATCCTGAGTTACATCCTGTATTATCCTCCAGAGCTGCGCTCACTATTCTGCTGGTGCAGTCACTGTACATACATTACTTATCCTGTACTGATCCTGAGTTACATCCTGTATTATCCTCCAGAGCTGCGCTCACTATTCTGCTGGTGCAGTCACTGTGTACATACATTACTTATCCTGTACTGATCCTGAGTTACATCCTGTATTATTCTCCAGAGCTGCGCTCACTATTCTGCTGGTGCAGTCACTGTGTACATACATTACTTATCCTGTACTGATCCTGAGTTACATCCTGTATTATCCTCCAGAGCTGCGCTCACTATTCTGCTGGTGCAGTCACTGTGTACATACATTACTTATCCTGTACTGACCCTGAGTTACATCCTGTATTATACTCCAGAGCTGCGCTCACTATTCTGCTGGTGCAGTCACTGTACATACATTACTTATCCTGTACTGATCCTGAGTTACAACCTGTATTATCCTTCAGAGCTGCTCTCACTATTCTGCTGGTGCAGTCACTGTACATACATCACTTATCCTGCACTGATCCTGAGATACGTCCTGTATTATCCTCCAGAGCTGCACTCACTATTCTGCTGGTGCAGTCACTGTACATACATTACTTATCCTGTTCTGATCCTGAGTTACATCCTGTATTATCCTCCAGAGCTGCGCTCACTATTCTGCTGGTGCAGTCACTGTACATACATTACTTATCCTGTTCTGATCCTGAGTTACATCCTGTATTATACTCCAGAGCTGCACTCACTATTCTGCTGGTGCAGTCACTGTACATACATTACTTATCCTGTACTGATCCTGAGTTACATCCTGTATTATCCTCCAGAGCTGCGCTCACTATTCTGCTGGTGCAGTCACTGTACATACATTACTTATCCTGTACTGATCCTGAGTTACATCCTGTATTATACTCCAGAGCTGCGCTCATTATTCTGCTGGTGCAGTCACTGTACATACATTACTTATCCTGTACTGATCCTGAGTTACATCCTGTATTATCTCCAGAGCTGCGCTCACTATTCTGCTGGTGCAGTCACTGTACATACATTACTAATCCTGTACTGATCCTGAGTTACATCCTGTACTATCCTCCAGAGCTGCACTCACTATTCTGCTGGTGCAGTCACTGTGTACATACATTACTTATCCTGTACTGATCCTGAGTTACATCCTGTATTATCCTCCAGAGCTGCGCTCACTATTCTGCTGGTGCAGTCACTGTGTACAAACATTACATTACTCATCCTGTACTTCTCATTCTGCTCAGTTGCAATGTGATGTGTCACTGTTACTTCAGAGCGGTTGTAAAATTCTTCCACATTGCGTCTTAGCTATAAAACCTTATAAGGAAGCCCTGTGTGTGTGCAGCGTGCCGGGCCCGGGCAGAATGTGTATATGTGAGATAGGACAGGCTGGTACTGATGCTCCAAAAATATTATACAAAAGGTTTTTTTTTTTTTTTATGGGATAACTTTTTGCAGTCAGAAGGAATATGCTTAAGAGTTGTATGTGCTGCCACAAAAGTGCCCAAGAATTGGACATGGTGACAAGACTCCATAGTCTTGCACCGGTACTGATTTCCCAAGGAAGTGCTGTCCTCTCATCATGGGCCGCACTAATCATTGGACATCAACAAAAAAAAAGCCCAAAACTGTGTGGGCCAGGAGGAAAGTGCGTGGCACGGGCTCCTGGCTGGATGGGAAGACACTCCACCTCTTCTGTGTTGCTACCGTAGTAGATCTCGAGGGACTTTCTAAAAATCATTTAGATCGCACCCTGACTACATACACAGGACAAGACTGGCCCAGAAGGGAACAGAGGAAACCCTTGGTTTACACCTGAGCTCATTGGGCTTCTGGGTATGGAGAAAACTTGGGCATGGTGAGCTCCTAGGTATAGCGGACCCTTGGACATGGGGGCGTCTGGACATGATAGGCTTCTGGGCATGGTGGAATCCTAGGCATGGTGGACTCTTAGGAATGGCAGGCATCTGGGCATGTGGGCTTCTGGGTATGGTGGGATACTGGGCATGGTGGGATACTGGGCATGGTGAGATCTTGCACATGATGGCCTCCTGAGCATGGTGGAATCTTGGGCATGGTGAGATCTTGCACATGATGGCCTCCTGAGCATGGGGGAATCTTGGGCATGGTGAGATCTTGCACATGATGGCCTCCTGAGCATGGTAGGATCCTGGGCATGGTGAGTTCTTGCACATGATGGCCTCCTGAGCATGGTGGGCTTTTGGGCATGGTGGGATCTTAGGAATGGCAGACATCTGGGCATGGCTTCTGGGTATGACGGGCTTCTTGGCATTGTGAATTTCTTGGCATGGTAGGCATCTGGAGTTGGCAAGCTACTCGGCATGGTGGGCTCTTTGGCATGGTGGGATCTTGCGCATGATCGCCTCCGGAGTATGGTGGGATCTTGGACATGATGGCCTCCTGGGCATGTGAACTCCTGAGCATGGCAGACTTCTGGGTTTGGCACTCTCCTGGGCATGACAGGCTTCTGGGCTTGTGGGCTTCTGGGTATGGTGGGCTCCTGGGCATGGTGAATTTCTGGGCATGGTAGGCATCTGGAGTTGGCAAGCTACTTGGCATGGTGGGATACTGGGCATGGTGAGTTCTTGCACATGATGGCCTCCTGAGCATGGTGGGATCTTGGGCATGGTGAGATCTTGCACATGATGGCCTCCTGAGCATGGTGGAATCTTGGGCATGGTGAGATCTTGCACATGATGGCCTCCTGAGCATGGTGGGATCTTGGGCATGGTGGGCTCTTAGGAATGGCAGACATCTGGACATGTGGGCTTCTGGGTATGACGGGCTTCTTGGCAGTGTGAATTTCTTGGCATGGTAGGCATCTGGAGTTGGCAAGCTACTTGGCATGGTGGGCTCTTTGGCATGGTGGGATCTTGCGCATGATGGCCTCCTGAGCATGGTGGGATTTTGGACATGATGGCCTCCTGGGCATGTGAACTCCTGAGCATGGCAGACTTCTGGGTTTGGCACTCTCCTGGGCATGACAGGCTTCTGGGCATGGAGGGCTCCCTAAGCAAGAGTTAGAATGCAGGAATAGTTGTAGGGTGGGCCCCAAGAATCAACTCCACTGGTGGGCCCCAAGCATCCCAGTCTGACATTGTACATACATGTCTCATATGAGCATGAATGCCAAGCTGTGTGGGCAAGTGTATGAGGTTAGGTTGGTAGACATAGCTGGTGACTGGCTCCGCTCTATGTGTATGACCAGCTTCAGACATAAATTGTCCATCAATGTCCATCTAAAGTACATTCGTCCATCTGTCTAGTGATAACCTTGGGGTAACCTTGTAGTGATTGATGGCCATGAAACTGAGAATATTAGAGAAGCTGGCACTTACTATGACAGTACGTAGTCCGACCAGATCAGATGATTGTGAGCTTTGCTTCCAACAATGGTTATATTGAGTATGACTAGAAGATGTCCTATGACTTACTGACCGGTTCATGCGATCTGCATCCAGTGTGAACAGCTCCCTGATCTGATGACCTGGATGAGTGCATCGTCACCATCATCATCTCATGCTGACCACACACATGTTGTCAGGTCACCGGTGCTGGGTGATATGGATGTGACGTCCTACATGGCCGTGGACATAGACGATGTGTGAGACGGTGAAAACAGTGATTGTGCCAAATTATTAATTGTATACTATGAAGTTGCGCGTCTCTGGAATCTGCTCTGTGTTTTTAATTCCTCGTCCTTTGAAGATTTCAGTTTATTGGTACTGACCTGAGAACCTTAACAGTTTACTGATGTCACAAAGTAGGTGAACACAAGTGATGATGTCACAGAGCAGGTGGAAACAAGTGATGATGTCACAGAGCAGGTGGAAACAAGTAGTGATGTCACAGAGCAGGTCTACACAAGCGGTGATGTCACCCGTGTCCGGCTTTAGTGTGTGTTATCTTCTTTGAGGAGCTACATCAGTTGTAGATGTTCTTTTTGGCCAGTACTTTATTCCCTATTTACCTTCTTTGATCATGCTTATATGTCATTAGGGGGTCAGTCTAAAAATGAGGACACCCACAGGATTTCTAATTTCGTACCGCACGGTATGTGAGAACAGTGCTGCGTCATCCAAATTGGGCAGAAGTCCAGACAGATTTGTGCCAGACTGTACAGCTTGCTGGGTGCCGGCCCCAGATCGGCAGCTTCTGGGAGGTCTTTTTCTTCGATAGAGCGTCATTTTCCAAGCGCATCCTGCTCCTTCTCCGATCTTACCCTCAGGACACAGTCTTTGGTAGACAAAACAATGGAGAAATGGCTGATATTGCTTTGACTGTATGATAGCTCTAATCTATGGACATCCTGGGTCATTGAATCAGCCACCTCAAATGCAACCAGCAGAGGCGTAGCTATAGGGGGTGCAGAGGTCGCAGCCGCTGCCAGGCCCAGTAGCCTAAGGAGGCCCAAAAGTCCTTCTGTCACATAATAAGACACTAATATTGTAAAGACGCATTGTAACTGGGGGGCCCTAATTAATTCTTTGCATCAGGGCCCAGGAGCCTTAAAGGAGTTGTCTCCCCACAGGGTTTCAAAGAATGCATGAAAGAAATTCTCTGTCACTTCCTGGTTCATACTAATTTGCATAAGCTCCATGCTTGTACAGCTAAATTGTGCTTTCAGATGCTAATTAGATTAGATTAGCTTCCCAAACTACTCCAAGGACTTCTTATCTGATCCCCAAAACAAAAGCCCTAATTACAGAGCTGTTTACTTGAGATAAATCAAGCTTTTTACTGTCTGGCAGCACAGGACACTGATGACCTGTGTGATGACTCGCTCTCTGTTATCTCATTGAACAAACAGCCCCAGGAGATTTGTTTACAGTTCGGTTACTGAGGGAACTGATATAGCCACAGAGGTAATAAATTCACTTGTATCTCTTTAGGGAAAACAGAGGAACAATGAAATATATTTGGAAAATGTCTTTATTTTGTGTTCCCTACAATTTGAAAGCTATTCTTTGTAGCGAGACAACCCCTTTAAGTTACCTCTGCATAATACCAGTAGTGTTTTATGAGAAAGTTATCCAACCATATAGTTTAATGGCCAGAGCCTTGCTGGAATGTCCACCATGCCACGTCATTGAAACAAAACATACAAGGTGTCAGGAAAGGCTGTTTTTGAGCTTCGGTTGTCTTCTTTGGAGCTTCTTCGAATCAGTCAGTGGCCAAAGAACGCACGCTACTGGTGGTCTTCAAGTTGTAGCTGCAAGCAGAGGGTGAAGACCTTCTGTCCTCATTACGGCCAGGCTCAGTAAATTCTCTCCAACTGAAGAACATGCCTCGTATGTATCTCATGCCTTTTTGAATATATTAATTTTTTAGTGGAGTGATCATGGCATGTAAGTTTCCACACACCTTCACAGTACCTCTTCTTAATGATGAACATTACTCTGTTTGATCCATGAGTAAACCCTTCCACCACTCAAGCCAGTACTCTACACTGATAAGGGGCAAACACCCCAAAACAGTTGTCTGCAGATAAGTATCTGGCTTGGCTTTACTCCCAGTGATATTGCAAGGCTCGGTGATTTGGATGGGACTTGAGAAATGCTACATTCAATAGGTGGAGCAGAGTCCTAGATCTCTTCCCTTGAGCTTATTTGAAGATATTTAAGGGACTGTATAGCGCTCCTACCAGTCTATTGTCAGTTCCAGTCCTTCCCTATTCCCCCAGTAGATGGAACAGCATGCCAAGAACGCCATTCCTGTTAAATAGCCATGCCACCTACTGTTCCATATGCTTCAATTAAAGGGGTTTGTCTCACTACACTGATTCCTCTCACCTCAGTCCTGTTTTCTTGGTTTCACTTTAAATTCAGGAGCGTGTTTACTGGTTTCCACTAGGCTGCAGTAGAAGCCAGGTCTGTAGCTATAGCAACCAGTGCTGGCAGCCTATCAGGAGAGATCATACAGGTCTGTCGCTATAGCAACCAGTGCTGGCAGCCTATCAGGAGAGATCAAACAGGTCTGTAGCTATAGCAACCAGTGCTGGCAGCCTATCAGGAGAGATCAAACAGGTCTGTAGCTATAACAACCAGTGCTGGCAGCCTATCAGGAGAGATCAAACAGGTCTGTAGCTATAGCAACCAGTGCTGGCAGCCTATCAGGAGAGATCAAACAGGTCTGTAGCTATAACAACCAGTGCTGGCAGCCTATCAGGAGAGATCAGACAGGTCTGTGGCTATAGCAACCAGTGTGGGCAGCCTATCAGGAGAGATCAAACAGATCTGTGGCTATAGCAACCGGGGCTGGCAGCCTATCGGGAGAGATCAAACAGGTCTGTGGCTATAGCAACCGGGGCTGGCAGCCTATCGGGAGAGATCAAACAGGTCTGTGGCTATAGCAACCTGAGGAGCTGATGCAGCCCATACAAGAGGGGATATCTAGGAATAGGTAGGACACTGGTTGTGGACATATATTGCAAAGTGACTTGTTTTTGCAAGATCTTTAATATAAAACACAATCATTGTAGTGAGACAACCCCTTTAAGCTTTAGTGCAGTCTGTGGCTGTCACATACTTCCTCCACAATTTGACTGAAAAGAATGTGTAATATTGATTTAGCTCCTCAATAAAGATAACACTCCCCCATGGCAGGTTCAGGTTTAGGAAAAAGCGTTGCGGCATGGTTCACACTAAGGCAAAGAATGAACATGTTGAATGTTTTTCGGACAACCGGCAGTCTAAAAAACCGTCCGGCTGAAAATCCGTGCAGTGGAGACTGCTGCACGGATTTTCCATTAAAGGGGTTTTGCCACGATCTCATTTCATCCCTCCTGCATCCAGCTCTTCAGCTCTGTGCGCTCAGAAGGGGGTGTGTGTGATTTGTTTGAATTGCATATCATGTGACCCAGCAGGATGACATCACCAGGCCTGTCCTCTCTGTAGTCACAGAAAGGTCTGTTTATGTACAGAGCTGTGAGTAGCTACAATTTAGCTCAGAGGTAAAGTTTTTGCCTCACAGCACAAGAGTTCTAGGTTCAAATCCCTGCAGGAACCAAACCTGTGGATTTTTTTTTCTCTTTATCAATGCACAGACCTGATTGAGGTTTCTTTTTTTATTTATTTGCACTGTTTGATTAATTATTAAGGAGACAGAGGACGAGAGTAGAATGACAGCACCTGGGGTTTGAACACTCAGTAGCTGCCTGAGAGGAGAGGTGATGTCTGAGCACGTGCAGCCAGGACTGAGGAGCTCTCAGCCCTGGTCGTATCCTTTGGAGACGAGCTGTAAACAATGGATCACTAAGGCTGGGTTCACACGGCTTATTTACGGGGCGTAATTACGCCCCGCAATTATGCCGTGTGGACGGGAGCGGGGGCGGGAGCAGCGAGCCGGCACCTCGCCGGCCCATAGACTATCATTACCAGCGGCGCGTATATGCTGCTAGTAAATGACATGTCACTTATCTCCCCCCGCGGCGGATTCGCCGAGCAGGGAGAGGAGACGTAATCCATAGTTCTCTATGAGAACTGTGGATTACCGTAATGACTGGGACGTATTCCATCCGTAATTTGCGCAGTACGGCGCGAAATTACGGACTGAAATAGGTCCCATTTTAAGCCGTGTGAACATATTCTAAAGGTACAGCTAAAACAAAAAAGGTGCAGAATTTTTAATAATGATGAATGGTGAAAATGTTTATTATATAATTTGCAAGATTCCCACGTCAATTTTACTTTGTGGCAAAACCCCTTTAAGGTCCGTGTAAAAGGTTGACAGCCGGTTTACGGACGGCTTTCAAAACCAAAAACCGTCTGTAAAACCGGGTGATAATGTGGACCGTGGGGATATGCCTTAAGGGTCCGTCCACACGACATGGTTTATCGGTGGGATTTTCAGACGGTTTGGGGACTTGGAAACCGTCTGAAAACCGACAAGAAACTATCTCCATAGACTTTAATAGAAAATCCTTTCAGTAGTCTACACTGAACGTTATTCAGCTGGACGCTTTTCAGCCGCCGGCGTTCTGAAAAACTTGGAACATGCACAATCTTCTGACTGGTTTTCGGGTGGAAGATGTGCAATTCAGTGGCTGTGGGAGACGGGCGAATCCGCAAACCGCGGACAGAACCGTCCCCAAAACCTTGCAAAAGACGACAAAATGCTTATTCTTAAACAGAATCTGCTCCAAATTTCACAAATGGATGTACCCTAAGCAATTTTCCATGTGGAGAGCAGATTTTTTAGTAATCAGACTTTTTTGTGGCAAAGCTTTAAAGGGGTTGTCTCACTACATTGATTCATCTTACTTCAGTCCTGTTTGTTTTCTTGGTTTCACTTTGAATTCAGGGGCGCGTTTACTGGCTTCTACTAGGCTGCAGTAGAAGCCACAGGTCTGTAGCTATAGCAACCAGTGCTGGCAGCCTATCAGGAGAGATCACACAGGTCTGTAGCTATAGTGACCAGTGCTGGCAGCCTATCGGGAGAGATCAAACAGGTCTGTAGCTATAGCGACCAGTGCTGGCAGCCTATCAGGAGAGATCAAACAGGTCTGTAGCTATAGCGACCCTTAGGAGATGATGCAGCTCATACAAGAGGGGATATCTCAGAATAGGTAGGACACTGTTAATGGACACATATTGTAAAGTGACTTGTTTTTGCAAGATCTTTAATATAAAAAACAATCCTTGTAGTGAGACAACCCCTTAAATGCAAATCTCAACTTCTTAATTTAAATACCTTTTGCCAATTAGCTCTTGGAGGAGTCGTTCACCCAGAGGTTCACTTTCTTTTCCTCCCTGCACTGTGAATGTTTACTTGATAAAAGACATGAACAGTATAACTGTCTGGCTGTTGATTAGCTACATTGGGCGACATGTCCCAATACGAATGCCCTATGGCAGGGGTGTCAAACTGCCGGCCCTCCAGCTGTTGGGAAACTACAACTCCCATCATGCCCTCTGTTATAGATTATACAAATGCATGATGGGAGTTGTAGTTTTCCAACAGCTGGAGGGCCGGCAGTTTGACACCTGTGCCCTATGGTTTTAGTGTATTTTGCACCCAAAAAACTTTTGATGCCATATTTTCGATATAAATGAACTGTAACAGACCAAAACTAGGCGCATTATACGCCTGGAACGACACATTACATATATTAGCAATGAAACTCTATGTGCCTCCATCACACAATCCGCATACTGAGGCCATTACATACACTAGTAATGATACGTTATGCACCTCCGTAACGCAATGCACCTTAAATACAAGGCGCATTAAATGCACTAGCAATTATATGATACGCGCCTCAGTCGTGCAATGCGCCTCTTTAGGCGCATTAAGTTTACTATGCAAGGTAGACCAGATGCCAGATTTTTGAAAGGATAGTACTTTCAGGCGCACTTTACACTGATTGAATGCACCTAAAAACTGCCGCGGCGCCGCCAGTTTTCTGAAATGTCGCCCATTGTTTTTTATATTTATGATCCACAAACAATCAGACCACATTTTAATAGCAATCAATCAGTATATTCACAGGGTTCACTTACTTTTTTCTCCCTGTATTGTGGAGCTTTACACAATGTGCTACATGAAAGATACAGCTGTCTGTGTATTATTAGTTTTAGTTGCATTGTGTTTGGCTATATTTGCAATATACAAAGTATCCAAGTAATTTCACATGGTTCATTTACTTTTCTCCCTGCACTGTGGACCTTTACATAATGTGCCGCATGAAAAATACAAGTGTTTGTTATTAATTTAGTTGCACTGTGTCTCTCTATTGTTGTAACTTGCAACAATCAGACCACAGTTTATTAACAATAAATAAATAAATTAATGTAATTACATAGGGGTTACTTACTTCTTCTCCCTGCGCCCTGGATGTTTACTCAACCTGCTCAATAAAAGACATGAGCAGTACAACTGTCTGGGTTTTATTAGATTAGTTCCCCCTGCTCTACCACCCATGGGCAATCAAGTGAGCAGCTCTTGTGCGGTGGAGGAGCCCCTAAACCCTCCAGCAAAGCAATCTAAGCCAATGCAGGCCCCAGTGAACACATAGTCATCTCCCCTTGTGTTTCTTCTCTGATGCCCTTGAGCCTGGGCCTTCTTTAGCCAGTCTTCAGTGCATCCCATAATATACACTTGTCATGTCATGCCAAGGGTCAAAGGTATACTTCATCAGAAAGGAGAATTCTTGTAAAAAACAATGTTTCTTGAAAACTAATTTTTGGAGAATTTTCGGCAGCATTTTTTTTTATTTAAATTTTTTCATGCAATTAAAAATTCCCATGTAAAATATTATCCTTCTTTAGCTGTGAGATAAAACTTCTAAATGGCCGGCAGACTAATTTCACTTTACTATTGGTGTTACTTATCTCTATATAGTTTCATCATAAATAGTAGGTAATGACATAATGATCGCTCTATTGTTCTCTGGACAGGGATACATAAGATGAGACTAGACACAGTGCAATGACCAGAAAAGCATGAAAGGAAATTAAGGCAATCATTTTCTGCATTGGGCAGGGGGTTTCCTCCCACTTATGAGGTCCAACTGATAATACTTTCACCTGTCCGGCCTGAAAGAGAACCCTTCCAGCAATCCTGACTGCTGTGCTATCAGAGGCCCAAAGCGGAAGTCAGAGACAGCCATGAAGTCATATAGATAAGGAAATTATATATAAAAAAAATTCTAAAAAATTGTTAGTTACATAGTTACATAAATAGTACGGTTGAAAGAAGACACGTGTCCATCAAGTTCAACCAAGGGTGGAGAAAAAGTGGGCGAAGGGAGGGAGACAAGGAGTTTAAGCCCCGCCTCCCCACTAGTGAATGCCCTGGAACCCACAAGGCAAGAACCAATCTGCTCCAGGGAGACCCCATCTCTGACCCCAGAGCCTCCACCAGCCAGGATCCAGAATTTTACATAGCTACATACACATTAATATTCTTTAGTTTCAGGTAGTTATCTAAGCCTTTCTTGAAACCCTCACCTGTTCCTGCTGTGACCAACTCCTCAGGAGGCTATTCCACAGATTTACGGTTCTTACAGTGAAGAACGCCCTTCTCTCTGGAGATTGAATCCTTTTTTCTCTTGCCAAATGAGAATGTCCCCATGTCTTCTGAGGGGGCATGAAATAATTTTCCCTATAGTTTCTGTAGGGACCATTTATATATTTATATAAATTAATCATGTCCCCCTGAACCCATCTTTTCTCAAGACTAAATAAGTTCAATTCTACTAACCTCTCCTCATAACTAAGATGCTCCATTCCCCTTATAAGTTTGGTTGCTCGTCTTTGCACTCTCTCTAGCTCCATTACATCTCTTCTATAAACTGGGGCCCAGAACTGAACAGCATATTCCAAGTGAGGTCGCACCAATGCTTTATACAGCGGTAGTATTACATCCTTGTCCCGCGAGTCCAGGCCTCTTATAATACACAATTTAAAAAATTGTATAAAAAACTAATGGCCACCATTTATATATAAAAATACATATAATAGTCACCTTTTGCTTCTGAATATGTGAAAGGTAAAATTTTTATGGCAGTGTCCTTTTAGTTAAAAAAAATGTGATGTCCTCTGTGGTTTGTCAATCTAATGGTCAATCTGGAGCGATAAAAATAGACCTGGGAATAACCTACCTTTAGGAGATTTAGGGTAGTTATCTTAGCCCTACATACAGAAAACACACTCAAACATAATATATATATATATATATATTTTATTATTATTATATATTAGTCTCTTTGATGCGTTCTGTTTTCATGCTTGTTTTCACCAGACGTTATCTCACCAGCTGTAAATCCTGCTGAAATGGAAATCTAATTTTACTTGTGTCTGTTGTAGCCGTAGTTTTCATGTCGGTCTAAATGACACTTGTGTAATTCTGCAGAAGAGGCAGGTCTCAGTAAGTGGCCATTTAGCGCTGCGCACGGCCTTCAGTATCGGTCAATGAATCAGGAGCGGTGTAGTTGTGTAGTCAATAACGTTTTACTGCGAGTGGACGTTGCTGAAATTCTTCAAGCGTTAGTCATCGTTTGCTAAAACAGCATTATAGCACGTGACTGTCTATAGGATTTATAGAGTAGTTTACATTGCCGGTCCCTGGACTATAAAGAGAATCTATTATCAGACCAAAGCCTTTAAATAGGGCAACTTACACCAAAGTTTGGAGAGGGCTCATGTGTTGGTGTTTACTGTCCCTAAATCTGGCCCAGGACTATACACTCACATCCAATTCTCCGGACCCCAGCCATACACATGCATCTCAACTTGGCCAAAGGTGGATATGTTGTCAATGGGGAGATGGAAGTAAAGTGTCCATACACCTTAAATGACTGTTGGCTGAATGCTCATGACTGATAACTGTTCCTTCCAATCCTTCTATACACTGGTTGTGGCCTATGTTATCTCTATGGAAAACAAGAGGATCAGGGACTTTAATGCAACATACCCGATCTTTCTCTTTCTCAACATCATTGGATGGTGGATTTTTGGGGACATCATGAGAGATGGCAATAACCGCACCAAGGCGCGGAGTCTATGGAGCCCCCTGGTATATTCACCAAAGGCAGGTTGGACTTGACTATGAGGGACTCCCAGGTCGCTACCCCTGATGTGGTCACTTGCGGTGACAGCGGAGGTGCTGAGGTACAAAGGTATCATGCAGAGATGTTTTCAGGTCACGGGCAAGGACGTCAGAGCAGGTGGCAGGTAAAGAGCAGTCAGAGAACGTAAGGTAGAGAGGGATGATTAAAAAAAAAAAAAAAAACTAACAGTAAACACCTTTCCCCCCTCCCTGAAGCTGTCGCTGCTCCCGGTTTTCCCTCAAACAAGTGGCGTGACGTCATCAGGTCGCGCAGGCAGCGCAATGACCCACTCACGCAACCTGTGCTGTGTACTCTTGCGGCTCACTGGAGTACTCTCGGATGCGGAGAGCCTTTGCTTTCTGCTCCGCAGAAGCCTGAGAATGTATGTACACATACAGTTAGTCCCTGGCACCACCACCATCGCCCCTCGCCAAGGTCCCAAGCCAATAGCTTCAACGTGGGACCTTAACGGTCGGCGGATGGTGGGCCAGTCAGAGCTAATCAGAGGGTCGGATGTGGCCCACGGGCCGTACAATACCCAGGTCTGCCATAGTGGATGGCCGCAAATGCGCAGCTGTACATTGGGGGCTGGGAGCAAAAGAGGAGACTGAATTCCAGTGGTGAGCGAAGTGAGTAACGTTTCAGGGAAACTATGGCACGGGCGCCTCCGTGGACCAGGACATGGACTGTGGCACGTGCAGTGACAGTCATGTCAAGGGCGAGTCCGGAGGTAACCATACACATTTTGGACAGTTGGCTGGTCCTGTGAAATTCATTGGGTTTGCTGGATTGTATGTATGGGTGGCCCTAAGCCATTACCAGAGTTATCTCCCTGAAAATCACACATGCTGATATCCAATAGCCAGATTCTTCTTTTTCACCAGATTGGCAATCAAAGGAGCATTGGGACAGCTCTCTTCGCATATTCGTGTTAAAGGTTGGCCAGTAATGCAGAAAATGGTGGATTTGGCTGACATTGGTCTCATGTGTAGTGCTACCTTTTAATTTGTACAGGAAATTCCCTGTTTCACATATACTTGGACATGCGTTTATTAAAAGAGGCATGGATTAGAGGGACAAGGATGTAATTCTACCACTGTATAAAGCATTGGTGCAACCTTACTTGGAATATGCTGTTCAGTTCTGGGCTCCAGTTTATAGAAAAGATGTAATGGTGCTAGAGAGAGTGCAAAGACGAGCAACCAAACTTATAAGGGGAATGGAACATCTTAGAGAAAGTGCAAAGACGAGCAACCAAACTTATAAGGGGAATGGAACATCTTAGAGAAAGTGCAAAGACGAGCAACCAAACTTATAAGGGGAATGGAACATCTTAGAGAAAGTGCAAAGACGAGCAACCAAACTTATAAGGGGAATGGATACATCTTAGAGAAAGTGCAAAGACGAGCAACCAAACTTTAAGTAATGAAAAATGCGAAGAAATCCTTAAAAGTACAAGAGAAAGTGCAAAGACGAGCAACCAAACTTACAGTATAAGGAGGATGGAGCATCTTCGTTATGAGGGGAGGTTAGTAGAATTTAACTTATTTAGTCTTGAGAAAAGACGGCTTCGGGGGGACATGATTAATTTATATAAATATATAAATGGTCCCTACAAAAAGTGTGGGGAAAAATTATTTCATGTAAAGCCCCCTCAAAAGATAAGGGGACATTCTCTTTGGCTGAAGAGAAAAGGATTACATTTCCAGAGGAGAAAAATGTTCTTCACTGTAAGAACTGTAAATCTGTGGAATAGCCACCTGAGGAGCTGGTCACAGCAGGAACAGTTGGGAGTTTCAAGAAAGGCTTAGATACCTACCTGAAACTAAAGAATATTAATGTGTACGTAGCTATGTAAAATTCTGGATCCTGGCTGATGGAGGCTCTGGGCTCAGAGGTGGGGTCTCCACTGGAGCAGATTGGTTCTTGCCATGTGGGTTTCAGGGCATTAACCAGTGGGGGGTGGGGGAGGGCTGAGCTCGAAATCCATTTTCCCCACACTTGGTTGAACTTGATGGAAACGTGTTTTTTCAACCATACTATGTATTGGTGGACACAAGGAAGGAGGCAGCAAGGAAATGGGGGGTAAGTGTCTAATGAAATTGAACCTCTCAACTACTGTATCCCACAATATAATCCACCCAAGGGCCCAAACCATCTTGATTTCAATGTTATAGAGGAAACTTTGAGCACTTTGGTGAGTATTTGCCCATGAATGCTAAATATATAAAACTCACAGGCCCGTGACTTTGATGAGTAATGTGAGCATACATCTCAAAGGCTTTTCCAAGAGACATAGGATGTGTATATAACCCTGTGTTCTCTGATATAGGGCGGCAGCTTTCTGCTTTGTAAATCAGTGTTACTTTACCTATGGAGGAAATTAAACAGCGGCCGCCGTCCTCCACCTATTTCCTAAGCAATTGTTCACATGTTTATTACAGCAGCTGTGTTTCTTCAAGGGAAAACAATAGTAGAGCATGCGAGGCATTTCATTTTGTGCCAGCAAAACCCAGATATTTGCTCCTCCTGAATTCTGCTCCTCCTCGAGACTCTTCCTTTGCACAATTTTAATCTGGAGTAAATATAAGACTTGTAAACAGAAGTTCATTTTATGATCTTTCGTATGGGAACATCTCAGGAACCTGGTGGTCAATGTACAATAATTAAATGTGCTTTATGGGGTGATGTTAGTCATTTGGACACCTAAAGAATTAAATCGGCTCCTGAGACAGGCACATTTGCTGCTAAGATGTACACCAAGTTTTCGACCTCAGAGTGGCCTGTGCCCAT
Source organism: Phyllomedusa bahiana (assembly GCA_025379985.1). Taxonomy (NCBI): domain Eukaryota; kingdom Metazoa; phylum Chordata; class Amphibia; order Anura; family Hylidae; genus Phyllomedusa; species Phyllomedusa bahiana. Next base: position 8,773 of record JAODAL010008170.1, on the reverse strand, counting down.
CTACATCTTCTTTTTGTCTCCACCATCGGCCATTGGGCTCAGCACAACAGGGTATGTGAGTGGTTGTTCTATTGGTATTTTTGCATTTGTGCAGTCTCCCCATGCATTATACTGTGGCTTCTCTGCACGCTGGTGTGAACAGGTATTAAACTAATGTGCAGTTTTTTATCATCTAATTGTTTCCCTACTGGTGGGTGTGTGAGCTGCTGCTCGGCAATTAGCTGCACTGTTTAATTTTTCCATAGCAAAAGGCCAGAGCTGCCTGCTGCTGGGTTCGGTCTATTCCAGCCATTGAGCTGTGAATATGCCCCAAAAATTGCAGTGTTTTTTACAACAGGGTTGACCCATCAACCAGCCAGTTATGATATATTCTGCAGATATGACTTAAAATCAGTGGTTGAATACAGCTTTAAAGGGAATCTGTCACCAATTTTATTTTTTACTAATTAAAACCAGATACTGATACATATTATTTTCTTCCTAGCAATTTTTATTTTCTGATTGTAGATTTCTCTACTCTGTTGTCTGTATATGATTATGGGGGCAGCCATCTTGTCTGAGCTTTTAACAGCGTTTAGAGAAATGCTTTACAGCAGTTTCATAGGAGCCTGTGAAAAGGATCAGTCTCATTGACTTGTATAGGAGAGTGTTGTGGGCATGCTCTGTGACCTGGGAAGGAGTCAGTGTGCAGGGAGGAGGAGAGGAGGAGCTGTGACATCTCCTGTTGGGACTGGTGGATCCTGTGTTATCTATACACATTGGTGTAATCCTGCCTGTGCTGATAAGGAGGAGACTGCGGAGCGGTGATCTCTACAGAACAGGAAGTGTCAGTCTATAGTGAATGGTGGATCCTGTGTTATCTTTACATATTGGTGTCACCTTTCAGTGTAATCCTGCCTGTGCTGATAATGAGGAGACTGCTAAAAACCTTTCTCTACCGAACAGGAAGTGTCAAACTATTATAAGGCCTAGTGGCCTTATAGAACTACAGATTTCAGGATTTTTAAAAAATATTGATAATAATTTGGTAAATTAAAAAAAAAGAATCAAAAATTCCTAAACAACATGTTTAACATTAAAACATGAGTTAAACAATAGGTCATTTTCTGATGACACATTCCCTTTAAGCACCATGATGTTTCTTGTCTCTGGCACCATCTTCATGGCTCGTTGGAATCCATTGATGATGTATTTAACAGTTCTCTCAAGTAGACACCAAAGGCCAGGGACACATATCGGCGTTCTATAGTATGACAGCTGGGACACGGCACTTAAAACTACTGTATAATGATGGACCATTAACTTCCTGCCCATTTTCCTGACATGACCATTATTTGGCTCTTGTGGCTTTCTCTTGCTACGAATGGCAGAAATCCTGCTGCCATTTTGTCTTCTTCTGCTTAGTAGATCAGATGGGGCTGTTGATATGCAACTCCCTCAAACAACTATCTGAACTATCAGCTGACCATGCGGCACATGTGAGCTCAATTATTGGGAATGGTTGATTGCTAGCCCTCTATAAAACTTAGTTTCACTTGGCGACTGGCACAGGTAATTACCGCGAATTTACCGCAATTTTTGCCGCGATTTTTGTGAGGCAATGTACAGTATTAATTTCTGTGCCTTACTGCACAAAAAAAGCATTGAAAAAACGCATCAAAAATGCACCAAAATCGCACCGTGTGAAGCACCCTATGTTGTTAGCTGAGAGCTTGTGTCTTGTGATCTTGCACTCGGTTTTGGTTAGTCATCTGTGACCAGTTAGTTACAGCCATGTTTTGTCCTTAGTTCTCTAGTTGCTTTAGTCCAGCCCTGTGTCAGTTTGTAAGTGTGTTCTGTTTCTGAGTTCTCTTTGGTAGTTCTGTGCAGTTTTGGTTAGGGTCAGCATAGCTGATGGACATTGGTAGGGATATTGTCAGGGATGGAATAGAACCAGGTTGGTCTAGTGTTAGGGCCAGTGCTAGGGATAGGTTAGGGAGAGGTAGTTGTTACGGTCAGGTTTTGTTTGGTGTCTTGCTCCTAGATTAAAATAATTTATAATTCCATCTCCATCCATAACAAGACAGTCTCATCTATTCTGAATCCAGAATGGAAGCGTCCGGTACCATATATATCATGCCAGTGCCTTCAATAGTTATACAAGTCTCTAACCCTTCCATATGACCACATACAGATTTTCGTAGGTTAAGTAATCATTGCATGATGTTGGGGATTCATCTGGGACCTCCAACAATTAATAGAATAACCTTTGTGGACCCTTCATATGAACATCATGACCCAATTGCAATCAATGCATGATCTTGGGGATTCGTCTGGGACCTCCAACAATTGATAGAATAACCTTTGTGGACCCTTCATATGAACATCATGAGTCATGATGATTCATGACCCAATTGCAATCATTGCATGATCTTGGGGATTCATCTGGGACCTCCAACAATTGATAGAATAACCTTTGTGGACCCTTCATATGAACATCATGACCCAATTGCAATCAATGCATGATCTTGGGGATTCGTCTGGGACCTCCAACAATTAATAGAATAACCTTTGTGACCCTTCATATGAACATCATGACCCAGAAGCTATGTCGACCCTTCACATGAACATCATGACCCAATTGCAATCATTGTTTGATCATGGGGATTCGTCCGGGACCTCCAACAAATAACAGAACAAACTCTGAGGACCCTTCCTGTGAGCATCATAAGCCAGTTGTAGTGGTGGGGACCCAAGGGTTGAACTTCCACCAATCTCACATTGCAGGCCAACCAAAGGCCATTAATTGAAATTCCAAGACAAAAACCGCTACTATGATATTAGGCGAGCACCAGAGGTTTAGGTGGGCTCATACTTTCTATATTATCTTTGTTTGACATATACTTCATCAAAGAAGATATGTATGTTGGTAACTGTCTATTATGGGTTAATGTAGGTCTACAGAGCGCTCAGGCTTGGCACACCAGGAACCTGCCAGTTATTGTTATATTTTCAATGCTGTATCAACTACTATTGTTTGTCTGTTTCCTTATATTAGTCATGTCTTTTCTTACATTACCCAGGAAAGAAGCCAACGAGGTGGCAGTTTTCACCATTGTCTCTCACATTTCCCACAAGCTTGGTTATGATTGAGGTTCTGTGTTGGCGCCATTAGTTTAGTGGCTCCAGAGGCGTAACTTCAAGGTCTAGGACCCTAGTGCAAAAAGTGTAATGGGACCTCCCAGTTGCCATGCACCATTTATAATACTGGTGTCTTTCTTCTTATGTGGCAGAAAGGCTTTTGGGCCCCTAAGGCTACAGGGCCCGGTAGCAACTGCTACCGCTGCACCCCCTGTAGCTACACGCGCTGCACGCCCTTGATTGGTTCTATCTTTCCCGGTTATTAATTCTCTGATTGTATGTTACTGGTAGAGGAGCCAGACAATGCGAGATATAGGAGGCACAATGATGTGGCTTAAGCATGGTCTTCATTTTCATCAAGGGTTCTGTTCAAAACCATTTATTAGAAAAGTGGCGCTAGATCCATTACATGGCGGACAACAGTGGCCCCTGAAGGACCCTATAGACTACATTCCTTCATAGTGTCATTTTAACAGAAAAAAATATCTTTTCTTCTGTTTTTGATGGAATTTTTTACAAATTCTGCTAATGTAGAGTCTGACACACATGTGAACATATCATATTTAGTACAGGAACAATATTCAGGCAGTCCAGGGTTTGGTAATGGTGATGTAGCAAAGCTGGGTATGTGGTAGAAGCGCAGTAGTCAGACTATCTGATTGATAAATGATGGGAACAGGAACTGATGTAGACAACATAGGGCTCCTGTGCAAGAATTACCCCATGTTATGTCAGTTTACCCCAGGTTGTGGCATAATAGACAACTCAATGGAGTCGGGGTGGCAGTAGGACGCTTGACCAGGTGATTTCAAACCTTGAAACAAATGTGATCTTGGTTGAGGATACACCAGTACACTTGTCCTATTGAGAACACCTCATTGAGAACATGTTAGGAAATAGTTTCATTGCATGCTAGGACTTGTAGTTTTCCACACAAATTGCAGAAGAGCAATGTAAATACATATATAGGCGTGTATATATACATACATAGATATATATATATATAGTGATTAGGAGGATACAGTCCAGAGGTTCAGGCTCAGTTTATGTTAGACACATCCCTGCACAAGGGGATGAGGGGGAAGGTAGTGGTGGGATTGTCTCAAAGTGGTAGATAGCTGGGGGAAAGGAGCCAGAAATGACTTTGACCCCCTCCCCTGTGCTTCCTTCAAAAATTATATTCATGGTTTAGATAATGAAAAATGAACAATGTTTGTCTTCTGCAGTAGAGAGTGATGACGTTAACTTACATATTATGGTGTCACCTGTTGTTAAAAGTCTATAGCACTCTTCATGTCCACCTAATGAGCTGAGTGCTGGTGGACACACATGCTCAGTCAATCTGCATAGTGGTCCTCTTTTCACAATGTGTAGCATTGTGCTCATCCATCTAATGAGCTAAATTCTGGTGGACACACATGCTCTGTCAATCTCCTCTCACTCAGGTCTCTGAATAGTCATCCACTTGCCCACAGTGTGTAGCAATTTGCACATCTAGTGAGCTAAATTCTGGTGGGCACACATGCTCAGTCACTTTTCTCACAGCCATCTTTGCATAGTGATCCTCTGTTTACAATGTACAGCACTGTGTTTGTCCATCTGATGAACTAAATTCTGGTGGACACACATGCTCAGTCACTCTTCTCACAGCCAGATCTTTGCATAGTGATCCTCTGTTTACAATGTACAGCACTGTGTTTGTCCATCTAATGAACTAAATTCTGGTGCACAAACATGCTCAGTTACTCTCTTCAGAATCATGTCTTTGCATAGTGATCCTCTATTCACAGCAATGTGCATGTCCACTATGAGTTTTAAATCTGGGGGAAACCCACATGCTCAGTCACTCTCTTCACAACCACGTTTTTGCATGTTGATCCTCTGTTCACAGCAATGTGCATGTCCACCTAATGAGCTTAAATCTGGTGGACACACATGCTCAGTCACTCTCCTCACCGTCGTGTCTCTGCATAGTGATCCTGTTGTCCATAGTATATAGCAATGTGCAGTTCTATTTAAAAAATTGAGTGCTGGTGGACACCCATGCTCAGTCACTTTGTTCATCCAGCTCTTTGCATAGTGATCCTCTTTTCCACAGTCTATAGCTTTGTGTATGTCAACCTAGTGAGCTGATTGCTGGTGGACTTACATGCTCAGTCACTCTCCTCACAGCCAGGTCTTTGTATAGTGATCCTCGGTTTATAGTGTACAGTAATGTGCTTGTCCATCTAATTAACTACATTTTGATGGACACACATGCTCAGTCACTCTCTTCACAGCCAGATCTTTGCATATTGGTCCTCTTTTCCACAGTCTACTGTATAGCAATTTGCACTTCCACCTAATAAGCTGATTACTGGTAGACACACATGCTCAGTCACTCTCCTCATAGCCTGGTCTCTACATAGTCAGAATTTTTCTTACTAAAGAGCAGCCAAGAGAGATAGCGTTCTACCTGCACGTTGAAGTGATTGTCCACCATGATTTCAGTAGCTCCTGGGCCCCTGGAAAAATAAAAAAAAACTTATTCTCACCTTCCTTCAGATCCACATACTAGCGGGACGTCTCTCTGGTCTTCTGTTGACATGCTGTCACTTCCAAGGGTTTTTCGCACGTTTAGATTTCCTAGTGCATTGAACGTACTGTAATCCGCAGTGAATGTGTTGGAAGATAGGACGGCGGTTTCAAAATCATACAGTAGAAAATCCATGCTGTGTAGACTACAGCACAGATTTTCTATTGAGGTCTATGGGGCACTGACGACAGCCAGATTTTTATCAGATTCTAAATACTAAAGGCGACATGTCTGAAGATTGGCGGCGCTGCAGCAGTTTTTGGGCGCATTAAATCAGTGTAAAGTGCGCCAAAAAGTCCAATGGGCAAGTTCAGTAGATAGATGCATTAATGGTTCTTTAGGGATCCATGTATTAAATTTCCCTTTTGCAGTGTGTGCCACTGTATGGTGTGCGTGTTATCAATTATATATATAGTATATATATAGTTATACTATTATATAGTAATATATATTATATATATATATATTTGTTATAAATCATGTATATGATATACTATATATATATTATATATTATAAATATATATATATATATATATATATATATATATATATATATTTATATATATATATATATATATATATATATATGCCACAACCCTGCCAGTGGCCCCAGGTTCACATTGTGTTTTTTCAGAAATGTTTTTTTTTTTGTGCAGAACTATACGTTGTATTTGGTGTATATTGCTTTTAATCTATATAGGGAGGGATGCCTCCATTTTAGTTTCCTGCACCACGCCCACTTTCACAGGCTGTTATAAGAATGCAGCTTGCAAGGTTGGTGTTTTTTTCATTTCTTTCTCTCTGGATAATGGAGGTCGGTTGACCCAGTGAGAGGCCTGGATTTGGCTCTATTGAGAGGTAAAGATAGCGTAGGACCACCCGACCTGAGATCACGTTGTAAGTTCGTGTGTGGCTTAAAGGGGTTTTGCCACCATGTAATGTTGACGTGGGACCTCCAAAATGGGTATTTAATCACTTTTCTAAATATATGTGATTAAAAAAAGTGAAGACTCTGAGAGCTACAGCATTTCTCAATCCCCCTTGGTTACCACAAAGCTTCCCCTAGTCACGACCCAGGAGCTGAAAGGCCGGCGCTTGCGTGAATCACTTCTTATCTGATGACAGGCAAAATGAATGGTCTTTTAAGGCACCGGGTAGCAATATGTTTTCTTTTGTATACAGAATAACTAGCTGTAGTGTTATTAGATCCCTGCTTTATCTGATGGCAGAGAACATGAAGAAGCTTTCAAGCTGTTGTGTAGAATAGGTGTTCTCTTTTGTATACAGAATTCACAAGTTATAGTTTGATTATTTGAGTGAACATGTCACAGGATCCCCTTATGCAGCTCTGTGCTCTGGCTGTGTGTGTCTGTGTGCGTCTCTGTCTCTTTCAGCTCCGTGATTTGTTTACATTACATTAGCTTCTTAGCAGATAAGGTTTCTCCTGACAGTGCAGTGTATGAGCCTGTGTCTTGCTGTATTGAATCCACTGTTGTACTGTTTATTAGTTCACTTAAGTTTTGAGACGCTCCCTTGGATTCCTCACTTCCCCCTCCCCTCTCCTCTCTCACTGCAGCTTCATGACTCAGCGTGATTTGTTGACATTCTGCCTGGGCTAAGCTGAAAGGTAAGAATCTTTGTCTCGGCAAATCCCCTTTAAGCATTTTTTGATCAAAAACATGTGAACTAAGAATCTCAAAGTTTTTTCAAAAAATTCCAATGCTCCCAAAAATCTGGTGTCAGGTGTAACTTGCATAGAAAACTTAATGCGCCTAAAAAGGCGTATTGCGCCTACATGCCCGCATTGTACAAATCGTGCCACATAGCGTATCATCGGTAGTGTATGTAATGCGCCTATCGAGTTGCATTGCGCGACAGAGATGCATAACGTATCATTACTAGTTTATGTAATGTGCCTCAATAGGTGCATTGTGTTATGGAGGCGCACAGCGTATCATTTTTAGGTGCATTAAAATGTGTTGTGCCCGGCGTATAATGCGACTCGTTTTGGTGTACGATAGTTCATTTACATAGAGAATATGGCGTCGAAAGTGTTTTTGCCGCAAAATAGACCAAAAAGCTGGTGTTTGCGTATTGGGACATTTCGCCTTATATCTTCCAAAAATCAATCTCAAAAACCAGTGCTGTGTAGACATGGCCTTAAAGGGGTTGTCTCGCTACAAGGATTGCTGCTTTTTATGTTAAAGATCTTGCAAAAACAAATTACTTTGCAATATGTGTCCATTTAACATTGTCCTACCTATTCCTAGATATCCCCTCTTGTATGGGCTGCATCAGCTCCTCAGGTCGCTATAGTTACAGACCTGTTTGATCTCTCCTGATAGGCTGCCAGCACTGGTTGCTATAGCTACAGACCTGTTTCCTCTATCCTGATAGGCTGCCAGCACTGGTTGCTATTGCTACAGACCTGTTAGATCTAGCCTGATAGGCTGCCAGCACTGGTTGCTATAGCTACAGACCTGTTTGATCTCTCCTGATAGGCTGTCAGCACTTGTTGCTATAGCTACAGTCCTGGCTTATACTGCAGTCTAGTGGAAGCCAGTAAACACCCCCTGAATTAAAAGTGAAACCAAGAAAACAGGACTGAGGTGAGATGAATCAATGTAGTGAGACAACCCTTTTAGGAGAGCAGCGGAATCTCTAAAGGGGTTATTTCATCAGCTGCCAGAGGGGAAAGGAAACTGATTTTATCCAGATCGTGCTCTGAAGGGGACACATGAAAGCAAAAAATGACACAAATTTGACTGAAGGCTCCTTTCACATTTGGGTTGGGGTGTCTGTTCATAGGGGAATCCATGTCACAGTGTTGGATCCAACATAGAGTGGATCTCCATGGCGCGCAATGGACTTCATTGGTGTCCGTCAGATTCCGTCATTCTGAGGTATTTCACCGTTGACTTCCAAGACGAGCTATACCTGTCTAATTAAATTTGATGTGTTTTTCTCTAAATAATCCATAATAGATCATAATCCAGATGCCATCGTCGTTAGATAATAAGATATTTACTGTTTTGTAATTTTATGGTTCCGGGCAGGGGGTTAAGGGGGTTAAGGGG